>PVIR01026175.1:0-24165 GCA_004026965.1 Petromus typicus | reverse complement strand
AGAGTTCTGTCTGGGGCCAGGGATTTAGCTCAGTGGTTCCAGTGCCTGCCCTGCAAGCAGAAGATCCCAAATTTGATCTCTGATAACCTCATACCATAGTGCCAGGCATGGTGACTTACGCCCACCAGCAATCCATACCACATACCACAGTGCCGGGTGTAGTGGCTCACGCCTGTAATTCCAGCACTGGGGAGGCAGAGGCAGGAAGATTGCTGTGAGTTGAAGGCTCACCTGGGCTACATAGTGAGCTCAGGGCCAGCCCGAACTACAAAGTGAGACCCTGTCTTGGAAAAAAATACTTCAAGGTAAAGATGGAAACCCCTTCCAAACTCCTAAAAGCAAGGCTCAAAGGAGCTGCCTGGTCACAGCATCCACCGCTGTGGTGCAAGAGTGACTCACCCTGACTCTGGAGGCAGTGTGTGACCTCTCTGTGCATACATGACAGTAAACTTATAGCACTGGACGGCACTGTCGGTGAGTTCTGTAAGTCATTCTAAGAAAATACTAAACCTTCATGGTGGATAGGAAACTCCTCCACAGGTGGTCAGTTAATCAGAAGTGGAGGTGATCTGGGGACCCCAGTTGTGTGGGTGTCTGAACTAGAGGCTGTCTTGTGAAAGACTGAGCCCTTCCCTTGTGGTGTTTGGTGCTAACTTGGAGTGCATACCACTAGAACTGAGTTACAGTGTGCTCACTGGAGGCAGAAATAAAACACTGACCAACCCTTTCAGCTTGTACAAAGGGTTTGCTGAGACATGGAGCTTTCAGTGCTAAACCTAGAAAGTTCCAGGCAAATCAGGATACACTTGACCCCTGGGTGACAGTGCTTCTACAGCCACAAGGACAAGAGCAACATCTTAAGAACAGGGACACAAAAATACAGAAAGATTTTGAGTCTCTAAAGATTTCTTCTTTCAGATTCTCCTTCCAGTGGGCCTAGACTATCCACCTACGGTATTTTACAGGAGAAACAAATATGTATCTTGTTAAAGTCCTTAATTCTGTAGCCAGTCATGGTGGTATATGCCTGTAATCTCAGCACTTGGGAGGCTGAGGCAGGAGGATCACTGTCAGCCCAAGATATATAATGAATTCAGGGATAGTTTAAACTACATAGCAAGACATTATCTTGAAAAGCCAAACTAAATAGACAGACAGACAGACAGATAGATATAGCCAAAGGGTACAAAATTTTAGTTAGATAGGAGGAACAAATTGAAGAGGTTCATTGTACAATATAATTACTAGAGTTAATAAAAATGTACTGTAGGCTTGAACATTGCTAGTAGGACTTTTTAATCAATCTTTTTTTCAGTTTATTAGTATATTTGCTATACATAGTGATTCGATTCCCTATGAGAAGTTGGTACTTGTACATAACACATGTTAATTCATTTTTTCATTCTCTTCTCTTCCTCCTCTCTCCCTCCTTCTCCCTCTATCTCCTGGTTCCCTTTTCTCTTGCAAAACATCTGTCTTTCTTGTCCTTATCACCTATCTTATGTTTTGCTCTTGGATGCCTGATTTATTTCACATAACATTATAGTCTCAATGTACCACTATTTCCCTATGAATGACTTAAGTTCACCCTTCTTTATAGCAGAATAGTATTCCATTGTATATAAAAACCACATTTTCTTTATCTACTCATTTTTAACTATTCTTACCAAATAAAATGATAAATAAATGTTAATTAGCTTGCTTTAGCCATTTCACAATGTGTGTAGATGTATTATACATATTGTATAGCATAAATATGTACTTTTTCTTTCTTAAAAAAAGTCTTTAAACTACACATTTAAAAATTACTCAGTATGTGAACAGAATTGGAAAGAAGAGCACTCTTTACCTGATCTGTATTGTGTTGACCAGGAATCTGTTCTTTTAGGATTTTTCAGTGTTGAAACTAACAGGTGAGGGCTGAGGATTTAGCTCAAGTGGTACTGTGCCTACCTTTGAAGCACAAGGGTCAGAGTCTGATCCCCAGTACCACAAGAAAGAAAGAGAGAGAGAGAGAGAGGAAGCAAAAAAGAGAGAGAGGAAGAAAGAAAGAAAGAGAAAGGAAGAAAGAAAGAAGGAAAAAAATAACAGTTGCTTCTATGCCTCAATAATGTAGCTATTAAGAATGAAAACTCTAATTATGGGATGATGATGCACTCCTGTAATCCTAGTACAAGAGAAGCTGAGGCAGGAGAATCGCTACCAGTTCAAAGGCAGCCTGAACTACATAGAGACACTGTTTCAAAAACACAACTAACAAACAGGAAAACAAGACTAACAGCTGTAGAATGTTAAGCCCAGCAGAAAATGATATCATAATCCCAAGAATTATCAACACCTTCTTTTATCAGATGCTGTTACCACAAAATTGAAGCTAGCCTAAAGGAAAAATCTTTGTTTCAGATGCCACTAATTTGAGAGACAGGGTAATTGATGAGGCATAGAATGAATTTTAAAGAGCAACACCAAACTCTTCAGTCACAAAAATCTATTTCTAAACAAGAGAGCTAGCTGTTGATGCTTGATAAACAATCAACTTGACCTTAAGCCAGGAAGATTGGGCATTTCTGTCCATAAGGAGAATCTACTCTTCAAAGCTCATCTTGGATGTGACCAGGAACCACAAAGAACAAGAAAGAACATGTTAAAGGTCAAGACCAGAGCCCCTAGGGAAGATGGACTGAAGAGTTCCTCCCAGAGAGTCAGACAGTGCTGAATGGTAATGGGGCTTGATCATTACCAGAACTGGACTTGGTGTCTCACTTCCCTTCTGCCCAAATGAAATTTGTTCTACTGTTTTCCTGATTCTACTTCCTTGTTGTGTATTGAGAATATAAGAGGCACACAACTTACTTTTTGCATTTCAAGTCCATGGACCAGGAGGAGCCACAGCAAGACCTCCTGGAGAGTACTGTGCATTACCCACTTGATGGAAGACTTTGAACTGGATTCCATAGCTACAAGGAGCATGAATGTCATCTCCTGTAGTGGAAGGATGGCTGAGAAGATGAGCGTGCATGGGTGCCTGAGTACCAATGGCATGGACTGCTAGTTGTCGCCAGTTGTCCCCACAGAATACTCAATTTGAGGGTGAATACTTGGCTTCTTAGAAAACATTTGAAAATGCCAGTCTTCTTATGTGCTATAGGACTGTGTTCTTGCTAATGGGACACAAGTAGAAGTGAAAAGAAAAAACAGAATCAAAGTTTGTGTAGATGGAGGTGTGAGAGATTGAAGGGAGGGAGGGGCGATGGAGTAAAACTAAGAACCAGGATATAGTCTCTACAGCTACAAATTGCCAAAGAGGAATGTCATCATAATGTTCTCCTAAAATGTACCAATAAATTCAATTTATTATTTTTAAAAATGCAACATCCAGGTCATACTGTCAAAGAAAGAAAGCCTTCTTAGCTCTTTCCTCCTCCACCCTCTTTCTGGGCATAGGCAAAGAGATGAATTGTCCTATATTTGGTAGGTAAGAGCAATACCCTAAAAACAAGAAAACAGAGAGAGCTGAAGTCCTAAGAATTTTACAAAATATGGTCACCAGGCCAGGCTGGGATTTCCTACCCTCTACCTTTGCATGTATGAGAAAAATAAACTTCCGTGTTAGTTAAGCTACTAACTTATTTTGAGTGTCTGCTCTATGCAACCATCTCTAGATAATACCTAATGTAAGAAATACTGACAATAAAGAAACAATATATTCACCTTTAAAGATAGGGAAAAGAACACCAAAAAGCAGAAAAGAGAAAAGACACATAAAAGTAAGAGTGTAAAAAATTATGAAAAATGAAAAAGAAGTTTTGTAGGATTTTGTTTTTCTGTCATTTGTTTCTCCCCCCTCCCCCCAGTATTAAGGTAGAATCCATGGCCTTTGCACTAAGCTATACCTTCAGAGCTTTTCTTTTCTTTTCTTTTTTTTTTTTTTTTTTTTACTGTGGGACGGGTCTCAACAAAATTGATCAAGCTGGGCTTGACCTTGCAATCCTCCTTTCTCAGCCTTCCAGAATGCTGGGATTACAAGTCTGGCCACCACAACCAGCCAAAAAGAAGTTTTGACAAGCTTTCAACAAAACTTGAGAAGAACTTTTGACAAGAAATAATATGTTCTTTAAAAGTACCTGTATAAAAAAACTTTTTATATTTATCAAAAAAGATAAGGCATAAATAATGTTCTCATTAAAGCATAATTAAAATACAGCAAAAGTTTGTTCTTTAATCAGAAGAGATTGTTACAAACAATTTTATGTTGACATAAAATGTAATTACATGGAGAATTTTTCTACAAAAATATAAATTACCAAAATTGATCCAAGGAAAAAATAGAAAACCTAAAGATGTCAATAACCATTATTTAAAATTGGATTCTTTGTCAACAAGTACATTGCCCCTAAAAAATACATTTGGCCCACTTCTACAAACAAACTTTACTTTGAAAGTTTACTTTGAAACTTTAACTGTTTCAAAGAACAGGCTACTTTCAATATGTAAATTTTTCAGGGAAAAGGAAGGACAAATGTAATAGCTCATTTTCTGAGGCTACATTAACCTTGATTCATAAACCAGAGATGGACTATTAGTCAACTTTGCTGTGTGACATGCCAAAAACTTCACTGGCCCACAGAAAAGACTGAATCCTCGATCTTAGAAGAAGTCGCAGGTCACTGTGGGTATGTCCCAAGGTAAGCTCAGTTCCACGTATTTCCACATTCGAGGCCACACGCTAAGGGAGTGTCCCCCCAGGGAACCAGGCCCATTGCTATGGCAGACAGTAAGAGCCAGACACAGGTAGCATAATTGTGAAGCCTCCTAAAATCCCTGCTCGGGACCTACACAGAGCGATCTCCACACACTTGGTTCAAGTAGATCGATAGTCAGACTTGACAAAGGGCCATGGAAGCATCTTCCAGCTGCAGAAAGGCAGTACAACTTACACAGAGAACATATGACCCTCTTCTGTGGAAGACAGAGCTAAAAGTATGAACAATAATACAATCTTCTACAGATGGTTTAATAAAAAATATAAACCAATTGCATTTATAAATGTTAATATGAAATTCTAAACAAAAAAATCCATTAGGTGCAATTTTTAAAATTATAAATCAGGGCCGGGGAGTTAGCTCAGTGGTTCCGTCGCCTGTCTTGCAAGTGAAAGGACCTGGGTTTGATTCCCGGTAACCACATACCATACTGGGCATGGAGACTCGCGCCCAGCAGCAATCAGTACCACATACCACAGTGCTGGGCATGGTGGCTCATGCTTGTAATCCCAGCACTCGGGAGGCAGAGGCAGAAGGATCGCTGTGATGTGAGTTGGAGGCTGAGCTCAGGGCCAGCCTGAACCACAAAGCGAGACCCTGTCTCAAAATAAATAAATAAATAAATAAAATATTAAAAAATAAAATAAATTATAAATTATAGCAGAGTAGGCTTCAGCAAGGA
Source organism: Petromus typicus (assembly GCA_004026965.1). Taxonomy (NCBI): domain Eukaryota; kingdom Metazoa; phylum Chordata; class Mammalia; order Rodentia; family Petromuridae; genus Petromus; species Petromus typicus. The sequence goes on along the minus strand of PVIR01026175.1, from coordinate 18,720 downwards.
TGATTAAAACCCATAAAATTCAACAACACAGGCACTACACTGACATATGTAAAGGTAAAAATACATCCTTATCTCAATCACTGCAGAAAAATATTCCGTAAAATTCAAGAGTCATTTCTACAAGTTAGCAAATAAGAAATAGGATTTTTAACTTTAAAATGTACCTTACACAGTAACAGAAGTCATAATAGACATGGACGCTCTTTAACTCATGTCAAGGGTCCATCATGGTGAACCTAGTTAGAAGTGTGGTGTAAGTTAAACATCTGTTTAAAGTGCCTAACTTAGGTAACACTGTAGCTTAGCAACACAGGATGATACACTGATGAGACCAGGGCTATCTGGGAGCTGGGAGTCATCACTGTGACCTAGGATCAAGAGGATCCTGTCCCAGAAAAAGGCCATAATCAAAGTGCAATTTGTGTTGTATTAATGATCCTCTTATACTCTCATAAAGTCAGAAAATAAAAAATTGTAAGTTGACCCATCGTTAAGTAGAGACCATCTGTACTTCATGGTCAAATGTGAAGAGATTTCCTTTAAAGTTAGTAATAATACTCAAATGCACACTTATTCCTCTGTCCTAAAGATCCTGGATGGTTCAGTTGGGGGAATAAAGAATATGTGATATAAGGATTATAAAATTATAAGAAAATTTTGTCACTATTCACTTAGAATATGGTTGCTACTCTGAAGTCCCAGAGAAACTAAGAACAACTAGATCAAATGAGATGTTTTAATTAAATTACTTCAGTTTAACATTTTAAAAATCCCAGTAGTTATTTTTATACAGAATATATAGCCAATTAGAAAATATATAGACGTTTTAACTATTCACAAAATATAAGGAAACTGAGAATAAATCTACAAGTAAATGTACAGTATATGGCTCTCTGAAGAAAATTCTGAAACACTATTAAAACACTTTTTGGAGACCTGAATAAATGGCAAATTATATTGTAGATAGCAAGGAAGAATTACAATTCTCCAAATATTAATTTTTAAATATTATAAAGTTCTGTTCAAAAACTCCATTGAACTTTTCATGTAACTTGTGCTTATTCCAAAATCCACATGTAAAAGCAAAAACCCAAGAATGGCCAAGAAAATTCTAAAAAGAAAAAAGCAAGGGCCAGAACTTTACCTCAGTGGTTCTGGAATCTGCCTGGCAAGTGAGGTCCCCAGTTCTAACCCAGATAATCATATACCACAATACTGGGCATGGGGACTCATGCCTGTAACACAGCACTTGATAACCACATACCACAGTGCCAGGCGTGGTGGCTCATGTCTGTAATCCCAGCACTCAGGAGGCAGAGGAAGGAGGATTTTTGTGAGTTTGGGGCCAATCTGAACTACAAAGTGAGGCCCTGTTTAAAAAAAAAAAGAAGAGAGAGAGAGAAATTTGCCTTAAAATGCAGGAAAGATACTAAAACTATAGCAACTTAAACAATATGGTCATCTTACAGGAACAAAACCATAGTTCTTTCTACAGAACAATAAAGTTTGTATGCACAATACATTCATACAGTCAGTGAAAATTTTGTGAATGATTTTCTGTATAGAAACTATAAGATTCTACCATTGCCTTCTTCCACATATAATTTTAAAATATCATTAATTAGTGAGCTAAGGATAAAAAATAATTTACATAATAAAATGCATAATTTTCAAACCATGGTTGTGAAGAATTTCTTAAACGAGAGAATATGCATAAATCACAAAGGAAATATGAGCTTAAAATTTTCTGCATAAAATAAAACTGATATAAAGAAAAAAGAGAAAGTGTTTATAATTCATGTTATCAAACATGTCATATATTCAGAATATATAAAGAATATCTACAATTCAATAAGAAAATACAATCTTCAAATATTATCCCTAAAAGGTTACAATCACATTTTCTTGAAGTTGCAAGCACTAATTTTTGACCAAGCCATTTCTCAGTCTGGCAACTTTATGCCCCAGGACAATGAAGTTCAATTTGCTAGAAGCTATAAATGCTCATGTCAATCGCTGAAGTCTATGATAAGATTTGAAATGAAATAAATTGTTTGCTGGAAGATTAGGTGAATGAGATGAAACCATCAAATACGGTACATGAGAAAACAGTGGAGAAGGCATGGTTAAAATAAATAAACAAGCAAATTCAGACATCAAGAAACGTGAAAAGTTAGGTACTGATAGAGAAACAAAATAACCAATGAATTCACCAAGTGTACCCTGCCCCACCAAGAATGGGGGATCTGGCTTAGCAGTAGGGTCACAAGTAGAAATTTGAGAGTTTGAGTCAACAGTAAAGTCAAAATGAGCTGACAGCAGGATGTCACTCCAAAAAGGCTAACACCACCTCCAGCCACATTATTAGCAATTGTGTATCCATGGGAAAGAATGTGAGACCTATTATTATCTTCTCCTCGCTATTCAGAACCATACTTAGAAACAGTGTTCCATAAGCACTAAATGAGATTAAACCAAAGGGACTCGCATAAAAACACATTATAATCAAACTGTCAAAAGCTAAAGACAGAGAAATGCTGCTCCATCCCAGGCCATCCACTGCAAAGAGCACAACTAGGGAAATAGACTTTCATGGGATGGAAATTTAAAATTAAGCAAATAGGTACTGAACACCTATGATTCACTGATTGGTCGAACAATTGTTTGATTTTCAATGGTGATTAAAAGGCAGAATCCTCACTTACAGGTTTGGGTTATGGTAGAAAAGAGCAAATAAGGAGAAAGTTAAACAACACTTCACTGGGATTTGTGATATTTTATAACAAGGGATTAAGAAAGTGCTATGGAAGCACAAGGAGAGGATCATACGTAGTAAACAAAATAATGATTTTTCTTAATAAATTTTATTAATTAACAATTTTATTGATTAATAATTTTAATAATTCATTATTTGTAGTTTGCTGTTGTAAACAAACCCCAGATTCCAACTGCTTATAACATGGATGCTCACTCCTTTCTGGCATTAGTGTTCCCAGCAGGTCAGCTGCGGCTCTGCCCCACTTGGTGTTCACCCAAGGGGCCAGGATGGAGGGGCAGCTTCTATGCCCATCTCATATCAGAAAGAAACACATTGGCATGACCACTGTGTGGCACTGACTCTATTCCTCAGCTTCTGATCAGAAATAGCATTAATTCTTTCTAACACACTTCAGCCCACAAAACAAGTCACACTGACAGCCTAGTGACAATTCAATGGAGAATAAAATGTCCCCATAAGGATAGGTCCTACGGAAGAGATCTCACATTAAAGAGCCAGCAAATATTTGGGGAAAAAAATAAAATCTATCACAATATTTTTTAAAGCATAGGTTCAACAAAAGATTATTACACTAATGTCCATGGTAATAATATTCATTATAGATGAAAAATATGCAGAAACAATCGAAATGCCTATTAGGAATAAAATGAATCAAAAATTATTATAGAACACCAGAAATATGTGCCAATTAAAAATAAAACCTTTTAAAATATGGTATATGTGTACAGTGGACCATAGAGTGAAATACAGAGGAAAGAAAAAAAGAATGGATTTCTACCATGTGTTTCAACTTAGATAAGAGCCAGATTTTAAACATAAATACTGTATGATTATATTTACATAAGGTTCAAAAATAACCAATAATTCTTGGAAACAAACCAAATGTTCATCAACTGAAGACTGAATAAAGATGTGAGTTTTTTCTAAAATGGAGTATTACTCTGCCTTGAAGAATGATATTTGAGTCATATATACTTAAATGGATATACCTTGAGGACATATTCATAAGTGAAATAAATTGGTCACAAATGTGTAAATACCATATTTATCTCTGTTATGAGAACCTGAAGATTTAAATGAGTTCTAGAATGTATGACAGATATTGTGAAATACAAAATATTCAAAGGGAAAAGTTTAGGGATAAGTATTGAGGGCAAAGAGAAACTATGATGTTAGAAAAAAGAAAAAAATCATATATATATAGAGAGAGTGGCAGGTTGTAGGGTGGGTAGGAAAATGAGTAAAAATGAGAACTAATTCATGCCGTATATTAGTACAAATTCTCAATATTGAGTGTGATCATGATGTGTATATAAAATGCATCACTAAATAATTCAATTTACTTTTTCTAAAAAGCAAAAATAAATCTGAAGAAGATTCTTCAATATCAAAAAATAATAATCAACAAAAATCTATGAGAATTGGGCCAGAAATTTAGCTCAGTGGTTCCAGCACCTGGCTTGCAAGTGCAAGGACCCGACTTTGATCCCCAATAGCCACATGAAACAATATTGGGTGTGGAGACTTGTGCCCACCAACAATCAGTACCACATACCACAGTTCCAGGCATGGTGGCTCACACCTATAACCCCAGTACTCAGTAGGCAGAGGCAAGAGGATTGCTGTGAGTTCAAGGCTGATCTCAGGGCCAGCCTGAACTACAAAAACAAGACCTGTCTCAAAATAAATCTATGAGAATAGAAGTCAAATCACAGTTACCTCTGAATACATATATATTTACTAAAGGATATATACATATTTAAATAAATATATATTATATATATATATACATATACATATATGTATCTTTGCTAAAGAAGCTTGAGGAAGCTTTTGGAATACTGCTGATGTTTTATAAATATACAGTGGTACCTCAGTTCACAAATTTAATTTGCTCTATGACTTTGGAAAAGATCACACCGTTGTGTTTGTGTGGGAAAGATGGCTACATTTGTTTTGTCACCTGATGCTGCTTTCAATGCAAAATAAAATTTTACCAAATACTTCTATTTATAAACCAAGTTGCAAACAAAAGTGTTTGTGAACTGAAGTACCACTGTACTTCAATGACTGTATGCATAAAAATAGGTCCAATCTACCGTAGGTAAACTGGATCTTAATAAAAAGTAAAAAGGGAGGGAGGGAGGAAGGGAAGAAGGAAGAGACAGAGGGAAGGAGGGAAGCAGGGAGGGAGGGAAGGAGGGAGGAAAAATAATCTCTACCATAGACCTCTAACCCACTGAGTTGGGTAGCCATTCAGTGAAGGCTTGCCAGAGGAAGTTACTATAAATTCAGAGTTGAATAATGAGCAGGACACATTCATGTATGTCACAGGAACACATTATCTTTTATGTGAAGACCAGGGTTAAAGAAGGGATGTAATAAGCAAGATGTCATAATACATTCTAACCAACTAGCACATCAGCTGTCAAGGCAAATATTGAGAGCCATGATTGGTGGGACACTGAAAATTTAGGAATATGCTAACTTTTCTTTTTTTTCTTTTTGTGAAGAGCACTGAAAATCTACTGAATGGTTTTGAACAGGAAAATGGCATGGTTATATTTTTATTTAGGGAAGATCTCTCTGTCAACGGCAAAAATTAAACAGAAAGAGGAAATGGAGTGCTTGGAGGCAGTTAGGAAAATGCTACAGTTCTTGTGCTACAGAAGAGATAGGTTAAAAAAGAGATCCAAAGGCCAGGGATTTAGCTCAGTGGTTCCAGCACCTGCCTTGCAAGTGCAAGGTCCCAGGTTCAATCCCCCGTACCCATATACAACAATGCCAGGCATGTCATTCATGCCCACCAGCAATCAGTACTACATACCACAGTGCCAGGCCTGGTGACTCAAGCCTGTAATCCCAGAACTTGAGAGGCAAATGCAGGAGGATCGAGGCTGAGTTCAGGACCAGCCTGAACTACAAAGTGAGACCCTGTCTCAAAAAACTACAGAGAGAGAGAGAGAGAGAGAGAGAGAGATCCAAGGATGTGAATTACCACATGGATTCTGATCCTATTTTCTACGTTAATTGATTATCAAGGTAGAGAAAAAACAGATTCAAAAGATACTTAGGAGCAAGAATTGACAAGATTTTTCCAAAATGTCATTTGGTAAATGCTAAAGAAAACCAGGATTAGTTCATTTGGAGAAGACTATGCAGCATACCATCCCTGATGTGGATGTGTGCTGAGTGGAAAAAGAAGGGAAGATGCTTAGGAAAACTAGATTCAACAGGAAAGGTCAAGGTAAGGTGTTCCCACCTCTCTCTCCACTCCAGTCAGGAAACAAAATCACCAGACCTAGCTCGAGCTAAACAAGCACCGGATGATTATCTTCCAAAGATTGTATAGAGGAAGGTGAAACCTCAAGGAAAAGGGTCACTAATCAACCTCCACGCTAAAAAATCCAGTGAACACGAGACATTTCATTCATCTCCCTTGAGACTAAGTCTTACAATTTAGATCTGGCTTGTGATGAAGTTTGCCACAATTTACATAACACAATCTGGGATTTCTGCCCAAAATATGCTCATCATTCTAATCTATCTTAATTACACTATTTTTATTAATTTTTAAGGTATATTTAAAACTTTCCTTCTGTACACACCAATCCCCCTGAGAATGTAGACTCCTCTGTATCAGGGATCATGTCTGCTGTGGTTGATTTTATTTGTCATCTTGATTGTATTTTGGAATGTCCACATAACTGATAAAATATTATTTCTTGGTATAGTTCTGAAAGTGTTTTTAGAAGACATTAACATTTAAATCAGTAGTCTGGATACAGAAAATATCCCCTTTATGTCTGAGTTTTTAATTTTTTCTCATATATATTTTTTTTACATTGTTGCTAATATTTTTGGTTTAATTCCTGGCCTACTGTCTGGGCAATGTTTAACGCATTTTTCTCTTCTTAATATTTGGAACCCTTAGGAGATGGCTACTTTCTGGGTTGTCCTCCTTGGATCTGTAATGGCCCTTAAGTGATCTCAGTTCTGGCACACCATGGAAAAACAATCACATCACCTCTATTGACATAATACAGTATCATGACAGTATCAAACAGCATAGAAAATGAAAAGCTTCGGCATTACTATTGTAATACCTTTCATCTCATTAGTTACAAATGTGACCATATGCCAAAATTTAGAATTAATCACAAATATGTTTACAACTTCCAGGTCATTCAATACAGCAGCATAACCTTTTAAAATAAAGGGTCACCATGGAGTTGAGGGGGTAGAGAGATGGAAGGAGAGGGAAAAATTAGAAAGATGATTAGAGGATACATAAAGATCACACAAACCCCAGGAAACTGATAGGTTAGAGAACAAAAGAGACAGAAGTGATAGACACACACACACACACACAAAAAAAAGACTAACAACAATAGGACCACTAGAAACTGTATTCGGAAACTTTAAACCTGTTGGAAAATAGGTTAGGTAGAACTCTAGAAGACATTGGCATAGGGACAGACTTCATGAACAAAACCTCAGCAGCATGGGAACTAGCAGAAAGAATCAACAACTGGGATTGCATCTTGTTAAAAAGCTTCTAGTTGAGATTGTAACAAAAAAAGTAAGGAAACAAATTTTATGTATATGGGGGGGGTGGTAGGGTGGGTAGGGCTATGGAAAAAAATGAGAATTAAGTTGTGTCTTATACTGGTACAAATCCCCATTATGGAGTGCAATCATGATGTGTATATTTAATGTACCAATAAAGATAAAAAAGAAAAAAGCTTCTGCACAGCAAGAGAAACAACCAGCAGAGCAAAAAGGCAACCAACAATATAGGAAAGAATTTTTACCAGCTGTTTCTCAGACAAAGGGCTACTATCTAGAGTATATAAAGAACTTTAAAATATCACCCCCCCAAAAAAATTTAAAGATCTAATTCAAAAATGGACATCTGAAATGAACAGACACTTTTCAGATGAAAAAGCAAAGGCAGCTAAGAAACATATGAAGAAATGTTCAACATCGCTGGTCATTTGAAAGATGCAGATGAAAGCAATACTGAGATTCCATCTCACTCTACAAAGAATGACTGTTGTCTCAGAATCAACCCGCAACAAATCCTGGCAAGTCTACGGGGAGAAAGGAACCATTCTCCTACGTTAGTAGGAATGTAGAGTGGGGCAATCACTACGGAGATCAGTGTGGAGATTCCTTACAAAGCTAAGACTCTAGGTCCCATTTGACCCCACTAGGTATATACACGAAAGAATTAAGAGAATCATACTACAGCGACATATGTGCACCCATGTTTATAGCAGTGGAGGAGTTTGTAATAGCTAAATATTGGATACAGACCAAATACCCTTCAATGGGAGACTGGAAAAGAAGAGTGGGGGTCTTTTGTTTTTTGTTTTTTTGTTTTTTTATTCTTGGACAAGGTCTTGCTTTGTAGTTCAGGCTGGTCCTGAACTCAACCTCAAACTCACAGCGATTCTCCTGCCCCTGTCTCCCAAGTGCTGGAATTACAGGTGAGAGTCACCATGCTCAGCATTGTGGTATGTGGTTATCCAGTGTTGTGCTTACAGACATGAATCACCACACCTGGCATTGTTGTATGTGGTTAATGGAGATCAAACTCAGGACCTTGTGCTTGCTAGGCAGGCACCAGAACCACTGAGCTAAATCTCTAGCCCAAGAAGATGTAGCTTTTTATAAAATAGAATATTACCCTGCCATAAAGAATAAGTTTGAGTCATTTATACTCAAATGGATGTAACTTGAGGTTGTGCTCGTAAGTGAAATAAATAGGACATGGATGTGTAAATGCTGTATCATTTCTTTAGTATGAGAAAGTGAAAGTGTAAATTTGGCCTGGTGTAAAAGGCCAAATGTATAATGGGTAATGTGAAATAGGAATAAAACACACAAAAGGAAAAGGAAAAGGACAGGTAGAGGCAAGTAAAGAAGGGAAAGAAAATTTGATAGTTAAAGAAAAGAAACAAAGCTTATGTATATAGGGAGTGGAATTGTAGGGAGGGCAGGGAAAGGGCACATAATCAAAATGTGTCATGTACATAAACAAATCCCCAATGTTGAATGTGATCATAATGTGTGTATAAAATGTACCAATAAAGTTAATTTAGAAAAAAGAAAATATCCCCTCCCCAATGTGAGTGGACATCAGTCATTAGAGGCCCTGATCATACAAGAAAGGTGAAGAAAGTACAAAACTGCTCCGTCTACTTGTTCTGGGCTCTCTGTCATTTCTTGCTCTTGGACATCTGCACTCCTCATTCTTGGGCCTTAGGCCCAGACTATGATTCACATCAATCGTCAGGCCTAACAGCATGGACTACAACTATACTAGCCGGTCTCTGGGGTCTCAAGTTACTGACAGAAGATTGGGAGACCTCTCACCTTCTATAATTTCATCAACTGATATCTCCTAATCTCTCTTATACATGTCTGCTTACATCCTATTAGTGCTGATTTTCTGCAGAACTCTAATTTTAATTTCTAAGAACTGATCACATAGACAGGTACCATCAAGAAGATGAGCAGATATTTGGATAAGAGATCAAAGATGAAGCTGTGGCTCAGGGATCAGAATTACATGAAGAGTTGTTGAATGTGAGCTTTGAAGAGCTCCAAGCAGTGAGGATAGGGAGTATTCCAGCCACACTTATGGAAGTCTTGCTAAACCAGGGTTCATCTCCCATCTCTGTCCAGTCCTTAATTTTCTTTCCTTCTGCAGTGCTTGGACCTCAAAGCATTCTCCAATAATTTTTCACGCTAATGTACACGTTGGCATCTGTTTCCCATTGGACCTAACCTGCAATTAATAGTGTCAGTCACAGCCACAAAGAAGACATGTTGTTGACTCCATGGGCAAATGATGCTTAGTTCCTTTGGAGACCCTTGAAGAGCCATCTAGAATGTGTCTTAGATTTATTCCTTCAGAGCACAAGGAGGTTGGGTCTTCCTTATAACCTGTTGCTTGCTGAGTTGTACCTGAGCAAAGCTGAGCAGGCTGCTGAAGCTTTGGAGAAAACAGCAAAAAGAGATGTGCAGCACACCCTTGATGTGGGTTGCTGACTAAATTATAAGAAACTATCCACTCCACTCATTGCACAGTCAGAAACACTGGAAGAGTGTGGCATAGTGTACCTCAGGAACACGCTACAGTTAGCATGTGTATTTCTTTTTGGTGAGAAGCGTATCAAAAGGAATTTGTTGTTTGCCTCTTAACTTGCACAACTCGATACACACTTGTGAACAGAAATTGAGACTTTTTTTATTTAAAAAAGTTAATTAATACTAAGGACTTGGCAGGAAATGTAAGTTATTAATATTCAACGCCTCAGAGGGAAGTGCAGGTTTCACTCCCTCTGACTGACAGCTTCTAATGACAGCAGTAAACTAAGGTTCCTGAATTGGCCACACGGATGTTCTGAACTGACAAAAGGGGACCAGACACTGGCTGTTTGATGTCATTTCTGTGTTTTCTAATTGTGAAATTGTTCAAACATCTAAGCTTTAACGTGCATTCACTTTATCACCAAAGAAAAGGTTCTACAGACACCAAGAGGAGGCAGCATGACAAAACCAGAAAGGGGGTATAATTGACACACAAATGGATATATAAGAGTTCTGACTATTTCCCCTAAGTACTTCAAAGCAAATTTGGACTGAAATGGAGTGGGAGAGAAGGGTAGTGGTGCAGAAAGATGCAGAGATTAAGGTTAATTATTCTTATTCCTGTGGTAGCAACTTCTAATATACAAAGTTAGACATATATTTAAGTAGCATTGTTAACCTACCTTAATTCAAAAATAGTTCTCATCCTTGATTATTTTAGGGCTGTAATACTAGTACTATTAGAAGTCAAAAATGTCTTATTAGTTTTTACACAAACCTTTCTTTTAGAATGACCTACTAGGTTGTGTCTTGGTTGGGCTCTTTAAAAATGGATTCTAGGTTCTGGGAAGATGATGGAGCAGTAGATAACCACAAACCAACTTCTCCAAGATTTGGAATTCAGACATTGTACTACAACAATGTGGAAAAGAAAAGAAAGAAGGAAGTGGGTCCTCAGAATACAAGAAGGATCTGAAGGGGAAACTGGAACCCATACAGAAAGTGAAGAGACAGATCTCAATGCAGAAAAAGGAGGTAGCAAACTGCACTTTCTCCCCAGCACCTGGTTCATGCTATGAGAGAAGAGACAAAAATCTACAGTCTCAGTGAGGACATGCACAGATTCCCTATGATGAATGTGACCGTTATGTGTGCCAAAAGTATACAATAAAATTAATTATCCTAAAATAAAGATTCAAATGCAAGCAGTTCATTTCAGAGAATGGGAGGGCAAAGAGAGGGAAGGGGCTACAGAAGTACCAGTTATAGAGTGGAGAAGCCAATAAGGAAAGAGAGCTAATGAATGATGTGCTGTACAGCAAGTTGCCACTCTGGACCCCTGGGGAACTTGGGGAGACAACTTAGAGCATATGCTTTGGTCTACTTCTAGAGCTGAAGTTTTTGAGACCCACTACCCCGCCAAGGAAGTACCCAGAACCAGACACAGGAGGGACAAGTGTCAGTGAGTCCAAGCGAGGGGAGTGCTAAGTATATTTAGGGTCCCAACAGGAAATAGATTCACTCCAGATGCTTCCGATAAGGAGACTTTAATCGAGAGACTACTTACTGCACTAGGGTCTCCAGGTGAGCATGCATCCGGATCACTCAGGAGAGGGGGACAAAAACCAGATTTCTGTCCCTCAACCTCTACAGTTTAATGGAGTGGAATGACCTGAGGATCTGCATTTCCAACAAGTTCTCATAGAATGCTGTTCATGGTGGTCTCAAAATCATATTTTGAAAGTCTCTGGCTTGCAGAGTTAAGAATTAAAAAGACTGTGATATGACCATACAGTTGAATATTATATAGTCTTAATAACAAAGTATTAACATATACAAAAAGTCAGATGAAGTGCAAAATCATTTCACTAAGTGAAAGAAGCCAAACATGAAAAGCCAGAGAGTATAGATTCCCTTCATATGAAACATCTGGAATAAGCAAACCCTTGGAGTCAGAGAAGCAGACTCGTGGTTTTCAGGAGGTGAGGACAAGAGAGAAACAGGGTGGTTATAATGGATGTTTTTAAGAGATGTTCTTCAGTGATGATAAGGTTTGACACTAGACAGGTATTCTTCTGGTACTACAATATTTCTTGTGTGGTACACAACATTGTAAATGCGCTAAATGACACTGAATCCTACATATTAAAATCATTCATTGTATTCTATGAGAATTTTAATTCAATTTTTAAAAACAGTTAAGATGAAAAAATGATGATATGATCTCCACACACTAGAAAGAGGCAGATTTTTGTCATTGTAGGCCTGAAGAAACAGCACAAAGTAGAGGTGAAACCCAGAGAGAATGGGCACCAAAGCAAGGGGATCCCCAGGCAAGCAATAGGCATGGAATTGTGCAGCCTCACCAGATATGACACCAACACAGTGAGGAAGGAAGTAGAGAAAAAGAAGCCATATCTCTCCCTTCCCACCTTCTATTGTCTTAATTGGCCAGAACCAAGCAGAAACCAAACAAGGAAGCCAGGATTGTTCAACCTGTAGGTGTTAACTTTATAAGACTCAGAGCAATATGAAGTATGTGCAAAATAGATCTAGGACATGTGTGTGCCAAGAAGAATACTCAAGCATATCCAGGTGGGCTGGCAAGGCTGGGATATCCCAACCAAATTTTAGCCAGTTTATTTTCAAACTTAGTGGAGGAAAATATGCTTAAAATCAGATATAGCTCAAACCTATCCAAGAGGAAGTGTTCTTTCCAAAATGAAGTAAAGTTTCACAGGTACTGGCCTCTTAACCATGCAAGGAAACAGAGAGAAATTTAATTCAAAGCAGGCTTTCCCATACTACTGCCTGGTTTCAAATAGCTCTTTGGTCTCTTGCTGCTTTCCTGAGTCACAGAATTTTTTATTGAAATCTTTATTGGTACATTACATATACACATACACATATTGCACTCCACAATGGGAATTTGTACAGTATAAGACACAACTTAATTCTCATTTTCCCATAGCCCTACCCACCCTACCAACCCCCTATAAAAATAAAATTTGTTTCCTTTTTGTTATAATCTCATTATTTTCCCCCTTCACCCTATTTCACTTTGAGTATTTTCTATTTCACAATATATAACATACAATTTAGAACTCATTTACATCTTTATTTTCTCATACAATTGAAAAGATGTGATATTTACCTATTTACCAACTCTAGATTATATACATAATCCTAGTTATTTCACTTATGAGGATATCCTCAAGGTATGTCCATTTAAGTCGAAATGATTCAAACTTATCATTTTTTATTGCAGAGTAGTACTCCATTCTGTAGAAAAACCACAGCTTTCTTATCCAGTCTCCAGTTGATGGACATTTGGGTTGTTTCCAAGATGTAGCAATCACAAACTTAGCTGCTATAAACATGGGTGCACATATATCACTGTGATATGAGTCTTTTAATTCTTGTGTGTATATACCTAGCAGTGCAATGGCCGGGTCAAATGGGACCTCCAATCCTAGCTTTTTGAGGAATCTCCAAACTGATCTCCAAAGGGGTTGTACAAGTCTACAGTCCCACCAACAGTGGAGAAGGGTTCCTTCTTCTCCTCAGCCTCGTCAACATTTGTTGCTGGCTAATTCTGACATGGCAGCCATTCTATGTGGAGTGAGATGAAATCTCCATGCTATTTTCATCTGCATCTCTTGAATGACTAATGATGTTGAGTATTTCTTCACAGAATATTTTGCATCCACAGAAAAACAAACTACAATCACTGTCACCTGGTATCAGGAGGCCTCTTACTACCTATGTTCCTAAACTTTTGGGGCAGGGCAATATCTATGAACAACTCTAGATTATATACATCATCCTTTAAGAATCTCATATGCACTGATCATTTTCCCACTGTCTTGACCTTCTGATTTCTCCAATGTGGTATATCTTCCCCCAAGAACCTTCCCATACATCCCTCTGAAATCAGCCCAGGTCTAGCTCAAGACAGTCCAGCTCTGTCTCGCTCCACCTGCTGACACCCCACAGCATCTCATGCTATAGAAAGGTCCAGATAGAGGCCATGTCTGGCCAATGGAGCCGCTGTTTAGAACAGCCTTGCCGGATGCCAGCCCCCACCTCTTTTTCGGTCCCACATAGGACCTTGCAAAAAGAACTACACGGGGTAGTTTCCCAGATCACTGCTCCTCAGGGGTTCTGTGTTACTGGGAAGACACAGGAAATTATATTAATCAAGAAAGTGGAACTTTGGTCTAAAATATTACAAGAGTTCCTGCTCAGGGAAAAGGACTTCCTCCTACAAGCAAAATAGAACCATACACAGCCTGAAGCCAGGATTGTGGTCCTTCCACTTGCTTTTCAATTCCAAGTTTAAGATTGATTAATGAAAGTTTTTTAGACTTTAACCTCATAGATGAAATTCTCAGCCAACATTGATGAATTTCTCCCATCCATCATCATGTTTTAATATGACGGGATGCTTGCAAAGTATTTATGCCTCCAACTTTGTTCAAAAATAAAAACAAAGGAATGGAAGGGAAAACCAAAGAATTATGTTGTCTTAAAGCCTAGACACACAACATACACGCCCAAATAACCCTCGCCAAGGACGGCCACTTGTTATGGAGGTTGCAAGAGAGGGACAGTATAACAAACCTTGTCTTTCTATGCTTGTTGTCTGTGGGAAAACTCTTACTTAACCTTCAAAACCCAATTCATAAGCTACCTGTTCTTTGTGTTCTTTCCTGAGAATTCTGATCCACTCTGAGTCTATTGTTGCTCTTTTCACATTCTATTATAACTCTTATTTGCATTAGTCTCTTCTAAAGCATTGTTCTGCATTCCCACAACTTAGCACAGTACCTAGCACCTGGTAAGTGCTAAATACATGCTCACTGAATTAGACAGAATCAGAGGCTTAAGTTCTAGTTCTAGACCACCAATTGTAAATAGTTTCACACCTAGCATTTCCATTTCCTTGAGTACTGGGTGGAATCAATTGCTTAGTATGCTACCTAACTTCTAGGATCAAAGTTTAAGTATATATGTGTGAACTTTGGAACTCTGCTTGGACCTAAAGGATAACTTCAGGACAACTACCAAACATGGTCAGGACTGATATGAACCTTGTGTCTCAGCAGCTCACTTCTCCCTTGACCTTTAGGATTGGAAATCAGTAGCATCAGTCAAGTCAGAATATGCCACTTCATCTGTCATAAAATGCTACTCGCAGGGTTCCAATGTCTTTCATCTGATGGATGAGGAAAGAGGAACTTAATTTTTCTCTTAAAAAGTCTACAATGACTCATTTTATGGCTTGATGAATTGCTGAGTGTGAAACTGTCATTTGGCCACAAGGTATTCCATTCAACACTTGTCACTAAAATGCCAACAGGTAGTACTTGAAAACATAACACTTAATAGGTGAATGTATGATCCAAAAGTTGGAGAACAAAAATCAAAAAGTTTCCTTGGTGCAGGACTTCTCAGAGCCTTTATTACTCAGATATTCAGAGAAAATCTTCAAAAATGGGGCTAGAGGGGTTTTTTTATGAAATTGGCAAATAATTGGGAATTCTGGTTATACCTAATTCTCTCAGTAAGAGATAACACGGAGTTATCAAGTTAATGACTGACTCTTAAATCTTTCCAATAACACTCTGGGTTAAGGAGCATCCACTCTTCCATCTCCTATCTGCCATACAGCACTCCTGTAGCTTTGTCAATAATTATCATGGCACATAAAATATGTATTTTTCCTACCTACAAAGAAAAAGGAAGCTTTCTTGGAGATTACCAGTAGTACTGTGAATTCAGAACAAACCGAATTAGTTATAAATTCAAAAAGAGATAAGAGCTTATAGTAGAATCACTGAAGTATTTGCACCCAACCATAACCAGAGAATCACACTACTTATAATTCCTCAGCCTTGGTAGGCCTTTTGAAGGCAGGCTGAGTGTATTGTCATGTTTTGCCATATATCTTTCCATTATAAAACCAAGATGAACATCACTATTTTGATCAGCTACCTATAGATATGATTTAAAGTGATTATTATTATTCTTTGGTATAGGCATCTGAATTTTCCTTAACTTCATGTGAACTGTGAATAAATGCCACTTAGAAAATGTTGGTTCTGAGCTGTACATATAAGGAAACTAAAAGCGGAGATTTTATTACAAAAATATGCCTCTCAAGTCAGGTTCACTTGTGGGAGAAAGGTTAAGAGGATGTAGCCAGAACCCTTATGGCAAGCTCCAGTCCCGCATGAGTCCCACAGCAAAGGATTAACAAGCAACAAAGTTAGAATCTTGAAAAAGATCTGAGCCAGGGCTCAACTCTTGCTACTCTGAGCAGTAGCAGAAGGAGCCAATATCACAGCTGCAGAAGGTGCCTTAACCCGGGGATCACCACACCTTTATTGGTACCAACCCTTCACACCCATAATCCTGGAATACATAAAACAGGGCAGTCATCCACAATAATCCCATAGTTGAAGATCCTGTGGGGTAGGGCAGACATCCTTATTTAAATCCAAGTAAGTAAATCCCAGTAAGTAAGTCTTAAAACCAATAATCCTAATGTAGTTATCCTTGTAGTTTAAAATCTTGCAGGGTGGGACAGCTGTCCACAATAATCCCAGTAGTTGATCCTGCAGGGGAGGGCAGACATCCTTAAATCTGAGAAAACTGTAAGTCCCAGAAAGTTATCCACAGTTCCTGACATCCACTAGGTATTCTTCCCTCTAGTCCCACCAGATGTTAGCCCGAGCTGCTTCTACACAGAAATTCTACAGCTATAAATCTATCATCTTCAGAAAACTGAGATGGTGCAGTTGTAAAACTTGTGTAGGGTCAGCCAGAAAATGCAAGAGTCCAAGCTGCTCTTGTTCTTTTGTGTGGATCTACTTATGGAGAACAGGGAAGGTGTATCATTAACAGAGCTCAAATGGAAGGGCAAGCCAAATAAGCCAGGGCTGGATTTTGGGATGAGACCTTGAGAAGGTAGCTCAAGGCCTCCTCTCTCTTCTCATCTGAGTGAGACCTAATCAAAGAACCAAGCATGTACTGGAATCAAGTGGATGGGGTCCAAGTGTGGGAAGCATGAGGAACCAAAGGGTGAGTCCTAGCTTTGCAATCCAGAATAATCCTAACCATCTTTAACATATGGCAGTTCAAAACATATGAAAGGTATTATGAAACAGGAAGAAAAGATTCAAATGGTAAAAGTAATGGAGTAGGGCAGTGGAAAGCAAAGAAAGGAAAGAAAAAAATTGGATGGTAAAAAGGAAAAAAAAAAAAGGACACAGTTTATGTATATAGGGGGCTGGGAGTTGAAAGGAGGCCAGAGGAATGGGGGAAAAAATCAAGACACACTAGGTACAGGTATAAACTCTCAATGAGGAATATAATCATAATGTATTCCTAACATGTACCAATAAACTCAATTTATTCTTTTTAAAAAGATGGCAACCTCTTCCCTATAGCAATCTCCCCTTTCTCAGAATTCTAATATATAGTCAGACCTATTTCTCTACACTTCTCCAGCAATTGTCAGAATTTTTGTCAAGTTTATTTCTGAATTTGTAGCTACTTTCCAGTTAAGACTTATATAGGGTGACTTAGGCAGTCAAAAATCATAAAATCAAAAAGCATGTTAATGGAGAATTGGGTACTAAAAAAAATTCCTCTTAGCATGCCTATTATCTTCAATAGAGCAAAACAAATTTATGCATGTTGCATTGGAGCTGTAGGGAAGGACAGTACTAAAAACTTCTGGACAGCCCTAGTACATGGAACTCAATGGTACAGTAACTGTTGCTCTTTTGCCAATTTGAGATGCAAACGGAAAAGTTACTGTCATCATCTTCATTAAAGATGCTGCTATTTCTTTGATTTTATATTGTGAAATGTATTTACAAGGACTTGTATAACATGTTGGTTATATATTTTTTATGTTTTATATTTTAACATGTTGGTCTCATATTTTTTCATAAAATTTTACTGTATCATTTCTTACCACAAAAGTCTTTATAACTATATTATATTTTAATTGGAAAGAAGTTAGCTATATCTTTCTTCATGAATGAAACCATTATCAAAGCAAACATTCACATATAAGCTTAGGGTCATCCTCAAGAGCTGTCCTGGCTCTCTCACTCCTACATTTGATCTGATGTATAGTTTTACCTCTTTGACATCTATTGCTTCTGGCTCCAAGTTTCCATTTGCACTGTTAAACTGTTAGCTCATCTCTTGCTTAGATCTTTCCTTCATGTCCCACTGATTTCCTTGACTATGGACAGATTCCTACCAGGCAAATATGAACACATTACTATCCTGGTTTTTAGCAAAACACCTAATTCGTTATCACTTGAGAAGTCCTTCCTGGCCTGGCCCCTGCCTTCGAGTAAATTTTGGACTCTCTAATATAAACTCACCAATTAGTACAATTTCATTCAGCCGTGTGATTTTGGAAGTACCACTTAATGCAGGGAATTGTAATACTGATTATGCCCAAAGCAGGCTATAAGCAGTGCCTGCCCAATGTAAATAGTTCACCCAATTGGCTTGTTTTGAGAAAGGAATCCAGTCAAAGCCTACATGCCAAGGTCAGGGTAACTCACTGATAACCTATTCCCACAACTAAAATTTTCTTAACCAGAAGGCCAGTGTTCTAACTACAGCGATATATTTTGTCTATTCTGTTCTTAATTCAAGATTTCTTTGTCTTTTTTTCCTTTACAAGCCTTGTCTTCATTAATTTCCATAGAAACCACATGACTGCACATGTTCTCTTATAGTCATGCACTTGCACAGAGCTCGCCTTTACCTCAATTGATTGCTAATAAAAATGAGTGGATTGACTGGAT
>PVIR01026174.1:0-24047 GCA_004026965.1 Petromus typicus | reverse complement strand
TATTTACTATGTTCAGTTACTTGTCAACCAAGTCCACACCTCTTCCCAAGTACTGAAGACTACTTAGTTAATTTGCCTTTCTAATGTTATCCACCATCACTTCTCTAAATATATTCAGTGTTTAGAAAAAATAAATTATTCAATTTCTCTATCTAAGGCCTGAAATTTTCCTACCTCTCTGATTCATTCATGCTGTTTTCCTACAAAGAATGTTATGCCTTTGAATCACTTCCTGTTGAAATCCTATCTTTGCTTCCGGACTTGTTTTAAATATACCTTTTTCACCTGTTACTGTTTGGGGCATCACCTCTCATCCTGTCTGTCTTACTCTTAATCTGCCTAGTGTCACAACCGAGGGTGAATGCGCCACGCGTTCCCCAATCTGTATCATCTTCACGGGAGTTGTGAGCATATTTCACACGTCGTCTGCTACGTTCTAGAGATCTACAGATGAATGGCAAATTATCTTAGTTTGTGAAGTTCAAACCTGATTATCCAAAAGGAAACTGTGTGATTGTCTCACATATCCATCGTCCTTGGCGGGCTGCTCAGCCTTCAACGCAGAAGGCGAGTTGCCATTGCTTCTCCTTAGGGAGTGGAATTCAGAGAGAGTGGGCTCGTCACTCACCATGGCAATGGGGAGAGAGTCCCTAGATCCTCTCGTGGGGATTCTGAAACCAAATCTTTGCTCCTGAAAGGAGATCTCAGAGTAACGGTGGAGAAACACCGCAAAACACTCCGTTACGGAGTGTCAACAAGAATAGAAGTGCGTGGTCTGGAGGCTGTGGGAGCAGCACTGCTGCGGAGAGGAAGCAGGAAAGGGTGGGTCTGAGGCAGGATGAGGTCGTTGGCAACCGCTCAACTCACTCTGGAGTTCTCGGCTTGGAAATTCCACATTCAGTACTATGGCTTTGCCAAATGCCAGGCCTGGTCACGTTTTCTTGTAGCTACCTGTAAAAATATGACAACTCTTTGGAGTTGTGCTATTGTTTCAGGAGTTCTGGTGATGGAAGCTCTTCTCTTTTATCCTTTAGGTTTTTAAATTGTGGTATTGGGTCCTTCCTGGCCATGTGACTTCTGAGAAAATGTGGGCCCAGGAGAATGGTCATGGGGAGAAATCAGAGAATGGAAAACAAAGATAGTTTTTAAGCCATGTATAAATCAAGTGGTCAAGTCATTTAACTTTTCTTGAATTTAGTTTTCAGTAGGGAGTGAGGAATGAGGAGAGCATTCATTCCAACTCTTTGTGGAAAAGTGATGATAAAATAGTATTTATTAAGATTATGCTAAGGACCAGGCAGATATATGTGCTTAATTTATTCATCCTAATAAATAGCTATGAAATAGATAGAAGTATTTTTTCCTCTTATGTTTCAAGACTCTGAGGCTCACAGATTAAGTCAGAAGAGTATCTAGGATAAGCCTTTGACCCCAAGATGGCACCCTTTCCACGGCTCCTCTTGGACACTCCAGTCTCAACCTTACTCAACAAAGTTAGTGTCACTCAGCGCCAAGCGGCCTCACTGAGAACCACAAAATGCCAACTGCATCTACAAAGTGCCTCGGTCAGAGCTCCCACTAACTTCAATCTCTAGGCAATTCTACTCATCCTCCCCAGGTCCCTCTCAAATATTACTTTTTTCAAAACTTTCCCAGCTATCCCTTTTCTCAGCTCCCAATTCAGGACTCCCTCTCCCAGGCCTTATCTGTACAATAGCTCTTATCACAAATCAACTTCACAGTTCTTATTAAAGATAAAGTCAGAATTCAGGTAATGGTGGCAAAGTCTTGGAGTTCTAGCATTCAGGAAGCTGAGGCAGGAGGGTCATAAATTTAAATTTGAGATCAGCCTAAACACCAAAACAGGTGTTTGTTGTCTCCAAAAAAACAAACACAGCCAGAGACTAGTACGGTACCTGGCACAGAATATGTACCAGCAGGTTTTCTAAATGAAGTTTAACAATACACAAATCACTTATTCTCCCAGATACCAACATTCACCATCTTTAAAACAGATGACTAGTTTTTCAAATTTCACAGATATGAATGATTCTATGAATATGTTGTGTATCTTATCATAGTATTTTACTAAATGAGGCCAAAGTGTTCATCTTGTTACAAAAACAATCAAAAGAAACCAAAACAAATAAAAATACAAATTATATTAGATCATCTAATGTCTGTCTTCTTGAATTTTAAACTTCCCATCGGATTATAAGTTTGTTTGTTTGTTTGTTTGTTTTTAGGTTTTTTGAGACAGGGTCTTGCTTTGTAGTTCAGGCTGGCCCTGAGCTCAGCCTCAAACTCACATCACAGCAATCCTCCTGCCTCTGCCTCCCGAGTGTGGGATTACAGGCGTGAGCCACCACACCCGGCACTGTGGTATGTGGTACTGGTTGCTGCTGCGTGTGAGTCTCCATGCCCAGTATTGTATTTGGTTACCGAGGATCAAGCCCGGGTCCTAGCACGTGCAAGACAGGTGCCGGAACCACTGAGCTAAATCTCCGGCCCTGGATTAGAAGTTTTGAGTAAAACGATTATCCTTACTCTTTCTCACACATAAATACACATATATACAGTCAACACACACTGTACTCATTGCATTCACAAACTCCCTGACTGGTTGACATATGAAGGTATCTTTCATGGTGAGGATCTTTTTCTTTTTTTTTTTTTAAGGTTTTTTGAGACAGGGTCTCACTTTGTGTTTCAGGCTGGCCCTGAGCTCAGACTTAAATCACATCAGCAATCCTCCTGCCTCTGCCTCCCGAGTGCTGGGATTACAGGTGTGAGCCATCACGCCCGGCACTGTGGTCTGTTGTACTTGTTGCTGCTGGGCGTGAGTCTCCACACCCAGTATAGGTATGTGGTGACCGGGGATCGAACCCGGGTCCTTGTGCTTGCATGACAGGCGCCGGAACCATTGAGCTAAATCCCCGGCCCCTCACGGTGAAGATCTTAAAGGACAAATCCAATCTTAACACTGTTGGAGTCAGGAGCCCTGGTTTGAGTGATGGTTCTGCTGTGTACTCTTGAGTAATCAAGCTATTTAATTTCTTGTATTTATTCCCCTCTTCTCATCCCTCAAAAAAAAAAAAAAAAAAAAAAAAAACAGTAACTTTGTCCACTCATTAAAACTTACAAAGATTAGAGGAATTAATTCAACTAAATGCACCAAACTATGTTCTCCAATAACATTAGGAGGAAGATGAAGATAATGCTGTGGTTATGGGAATAATAATGGGGCAATGGTAAGTCATGAAAAGTTGATTAAGTCTCATCATGATGAAGTTAATAATGTAATATATCTCTGTAAAAATTTAAAAGATTGTCTAAATATACACCGAAATCTTCCTGGTCTGTGGAACTTGATAAAGCTATACTTATTATCTCCTTTGTGCTTCTAGCAATTCAGGAGTCTCACAATTAAAAACAGAGAGTTGGTTTGGAAAGGGCCAGTGACACAGAGGGGGCATCTGAGAGCAGTGGCAGCCCTGGAACAAGGTCTCTTGTCTGTCACCTGGCTTCATTCTGTGGTTTCTTTTTGTCCTTCTTCAAACATGTTTCTGATTAGCACTGAGTCACTCCTATCCCGGACATTAATAGGGTTTAGATCCGAAGCAGAGTTTTAACAGCAACACTTAATTCACCAACACGACTTTGCCTTCCACTTGTCCTAACAGATCCAGCCATGTGCATGCCAGAGATGTATGAAAATAATTAAGCTTGTTAATAACAGTACTTGAAATATAAATTCCCTCCTGGGAAACATAAAGTCTTCATCACCAATTTTATTTTCTTTATTCTCATTCACATGCTTGGATTATAAAAGTTACCTGTTCACGGTGATCTCATGATGGATAACCATAGCTGTCCTGGAGATAGGTTGAGGGGAGCGTGACATTGACTTCATTTGTGTACAGGTGCTGTTACAGGGATAAAGGGTTATGCCTGAGCATGAGGAAAGCCCCGGCCTCCCAAACCATTCAGATGAAATTCAATACACTTCACCAAACGTGTTTGGTTGCATCTTCCCCATCAGGTTGTCTGGTATCTGCAGATCCAGGAAGGGATCGAATGGCCTAATCGTCGAGCCACTCTTCCTGCACTAATCCCAGACTTCCCTTGGATAATGACAATACACACAGCCAGCCTGCAGCACGACAGTGATCGGGGAGCCTTGAATCGCTCGGTCTCATATATAATCTGCCACAGTTAAAAATAAACATGTTTCTTGCCTCTCCTGTCCCATAGGATGTGCACTATTTTCAAAATCCACTTAGAATACAGAAAGCAGGTCGCTTGGTTCACCTCCGTTGGGCTCTGATTTCTGCTGCTGGGCTCTTGGTCCGGGTGTGGTTTTATCTCAAATGGTTCTTATCATTCCTCTGTGCTTCAGTGCGTCTCCCCAGCCTCACATCCACTGCGCCTCTCCACTACCTATACTATGTGGATAATTTGCCTTTACCCCACCTTCTGTTATTATAATTATTCCTATCACTTCGTACCATGCATCAAACCAAGACCTCAGCATTAAGCCTCATCCTCAGCCTTTCTGTACTCTTTTCATTTCGAGGCAGGCTCTCACTAAGTTTTTATGTTGCCCAGAGTTGGCTTGAACTTGCCACCGCTCTGCCTCAGCCTCCCAGAGTGCTGGCATTGCCGGTGTACACCATGATCCCCAGCTCCACACTTTACTCAGAAAATCACTGCCTCCTGTCCTGTCTCTGATTCTTCCCCAACAATCTTAGTGAAGTGAGTTTCTTCCCTCTGGAAAGCGAACCTTCTCATCCATATCTGAGATGCCAGTCTTCTTGCACCAATCATTCTGTCTCCTCCACTTCACAACTTCTGAACACCTCAAGCTCTGTACCATTCTCTTCCTCAGTCTTTGAACATAATTAGCCGGAGTCCCTCTGAGAAAGTCCCTCAGGTCTGAAAGCTCTCTTTCCTCCTGGCCACTATGGCATCCACCCGGCTGAACTTTCTCCTGTTTCTCTAAAGACTCCTTTCTGTGCCTTGTATTGATTCTGGCTTTAGCTCTTCACTCCTTCTACACTACTCATAGTCCTTCATCCATTCATTTATTTGTAGATTTACGTCTTCTAGGAAGATGACCTAGTACCTGCCCAGCCCCATCTAGGCAGAGGAACACCGCAGCAAACAGAAATAAGGTTGCTGTGATGGAGCAAAACATCTCCTGGTGGGAGGAGACAGAAAATAAGCAAGTACATAAAGTAGAAATAAAATATGTTGGCAGCGAAAAAGGAGCTGAGAAACAAACAGGGTAATGAAGCTGCAAGTGAGGGAGGTCACAAGGGCCAGTGCAGGCCGTGACCAGGTGTGACCAGCACACGGAGACGAGACCAAACTCCCCAGAAGAGCACAGAGAAATGAAGAACATTCGAAGCAGAGGGGACACAGAGTGATAACACTAAATAACAATAGTTGGAAAAATTTTGAGGTTTCAGGTTTGCTTTTTAAAAATTCGGTACAGTCAGAATGTTGTGGACAAGACAGAGAGCAGCGGATGTGTGTGGAGAGATGGCCCTGACTCAGGGACAAGCTTGCCAAGTCATGAGGAGAATGCCATGTTTTATTTAGTTGTAGAGAGAGGCGAAGAAGCACACTTGGCTCCATGAACACAGGTTCTGCGTCCATGAATTCCACTAACTGTGGATAGAAAATATTCTGGAAAAAATAGGATGTCTGTATTGAAATAGTGCAGACTTCTTTTCTTGTCTTTATTCTCCAAATTATACAGTATAACAGCAATTTACATATAATGTATTAGGTATTACAAGTAATCTAGAGATGATGTGAAATACATAGAAGGATATGTGTAGTTACATGGAAATAGTACACCATTTTACAGAAGGGACTCAGGCATTCTCAAATCTTGGTACCTGGCACCATTTCCCTTGAACGACAAAGGACGACTTACAGTATATAAAGATTGTTGTGTATCCTGTTTGGAAAATAGTTTCACCATCAACTGTAAGGACAGTGTGGTCATCAAGCTGGAAAAGGCCAAACAAGCACCAGAAAAGGACTGAAAGAATAGCAGCAGAGATGTCTTAATCATTTTAAATGTAAATACTTTTTTCCTAAGGTGTGCTGGTGCCTGTCTGTATCACAAGTACTTGGGAGGCTAAGGCAAGAGAATTTCTACTTCTCCTTTCCTATGGATTATAATAAATCCACTTCCTCTTATATGTGACCTTTATTTAAATTTTCTAAATGTGTCATGCTTCACATATGGAAAATAGAAAGATATATTTATGATGGAGCAATGGAACCAAAGAAATTTAATTAGTGGCTCATTGTCAAGGACCCTGTGTGTTTTCCTATTCATTTCTGAAAAACCCAGTTTGGATCAAGTGATCGCCCAATCCAGAGACAAAGGGAAACTTAAGAAGAGAGATATTTAGTGGTTGGGTCACAGCTCAATAAAAAGCATTAACAGAATGATATGGTACTTTGTTGAAATTTTAACAGCACTACATGCAAAGTTTCTCAACAAAATTCCCCAAATAGACTGTACAAGTATAAAATGATTCTGCAACAGGTCACGTGAAAAGTACTGAGATTGTAATGAAGCACAAGCTCATGATGACTAAGAAGTAACTCGAGTATGTTTAAAGACACATCCTCAAGTGAGCAGGCCACGGTTCTGCGGGATTCACGTTGTGCAGACCACAGAAGGAACACCGGTCACTTTGAGAAGAATGTTGATAAACTTACCATTGTCCTGAGAAAGTGACGGAAGGGTGGCTTAAGATTGAAAACTATTAGAAAGTAGTGGATCCTAAAACTAACTCAGAAAGCTTAGGCTAAATTTAAAAAAAAAAAAAAAAGGTCTTGAGGTAGGCATGGAAGAAGCATGAGCCTTTTAAGGAGAAAATAATATCAGGAAGACTTCATGGAGTTTAGGGAAGAAGGGGGTACAGAATTCAAGTGACTTTAGAGAACTTCCTTAAACCTTAACAGGATGAACTTGTGAGGTAGTAAGCGCTCACGAAGAACGAGGGCAAGCATGTTAGTCGGAACGTTCTCAGAAGCTTTGTGGTTGGAAAGGAGGTTATGTCTACTTCAACTCTTCATGCAAATGTAACACTGTATCCTAGAAGAGTTGGTTCCCGAGTAACATACCGGTCATGGCCTGGTGGCTCCTTGCCCAGGGAGGTCTCACTAGTGACATTCTGTTGCTCTGTGCGTGACGTGTCTGGAGTGAGCGTTTCCTGTGCACTTAGGCTCAGCTGTTACTCTGCGTTCCTTTTGGAAGATCGGTGTTAAGCTTCTCCTCTTGGCGGGCAGAGGGCAGGGCCTGGCCTTCCTAGCGATCTTTATTAACCCCTCACTTCAGTTCCAGGCATTCCTAATCTGTTATGTCAACTAGAGTTTATAACAGAGCGTTAAAGGTTTAGGTTTCCCTTCAGAAACTGGGCGGGGCACTAACAGCTGTTAGGACTGGGGAGTGGCTAAGAGGGACAGCCAAACCACAATCTATCTGCTTTTATTATTATTATTATTATTATTATTATTATTATTATTATTATTATTATTTAAGTGGAGCAAAGGCTGCTCAGAACCTGGAGAGGGCAGGAGGCCTCCCGACCCCCAAGTCCACGCTTCTCTCGCGCTGACGCTCGGATCACCTCCGGCAAGGGCGCACGCGAACAGGTGCGCCTGGCCCTTCCGCGCTAGGACCGTCTCGCGGCTTTCGTCTAACTAGTCAAGGCTGGACAATGCTGGGCAGGCTGTGTTAGCGGGAATGGGCTCGGGTGGTGGCAAAAAGCCAGGAGCCTCGTACACGGCAGATGACATCACTGCCGGAGAGGTCTGGCCCTCCCCTTCCCGGAGCTGGAGGCCGCGCGTCGGAGGCGGGAGTGGGGTCGCCGCCGGCGGGCTGGGAGTCGCAGGGAGGCGGCGCGCGGCTGCTCCGAGAGGCAGAGCGCGCCGGGGAGGAGCCGCGGAGAGGGAGCCGGCGGCTGGAAGCCCCGCGGCGGGAGGCGTTGGCGCGGCCCCGGCTCCGCCCCGCTCGGCGGCGTGCTCGGCCCTGGGAGGGGCACGCCGGTGGGGTGGGGAGCGAGCCCGCGGGGAGGGTCCGCGGCGGCCGCGGGGCGGGGAGCCGCCTGCGCACACGGCCGGGGCCTCCCGGGGGCAGCAGATCTCTGGAGCCCCAGGGTCGGTGCCCCGCATGAGCCAGGGGCGAGTCCGGGGGAAGGGGCGCCCCTCTCCGCGCACCCTCCACCCGAGATCGCCAGCTTGCGGAATTTCCGTCTCCGAGTCTCCCCTCTGATCCTCCGGGGGAGCCGAGGGCGGCCCGAGCCCGACCGACGTGCGCCGGACTCCGCGCCCTCCCCGGGCGGTCCGGCGGCTTCGAGTGCAGGGACACGCCCAGCGGGAGAAGCGGGGCCGGGCGGAAGAAGCCGAGCTCCTGATCTCTGGGACCCCGTCGGAGCGTCACGGTTTTAGGGGACGAAGAGGTGAACCAACATGGACCCCTTCGGCGGCGCCGCCTTCTAGGTCGGCCAGCGCCACCCGGCCCGCTGAGCTGGCCCGCGGCGCCAGCTGGAATCTGAAGTCCCGGGTGGGCGGGGAAGCCACTGTCCGTGGTGCTGAGCCGGGTCCCGCCGCGGCTCCCGGGAGAGAACCCGAGCTGGGATCGGCTCGCTGAATTGGGAAGGTCTGCTGGTGGCTTGGAGCCGAGACCCCCGCCCGGCTCGGAGCTTCCGCAGGCCAGGCGCCGGGCGCTTCTCCCCGTCAGACAGTTGCCCCCTCTGGGCAGTTCGTCCCAAAGGGTTTCCTCGAAAGAATCCGAGGGCGCAGTCCCTGGCTGAGGGAATCTCTCTGTCTAGCCCGGAAGCCACCCGCCGAGAAAGATGCCGGCCTTCAACAGTTTGTTTCTGCTGGTTTCTCTCGTGCTCATCTGCTGGGGTAAGTAGCAGCCCCCACGAGCTGCAAATGACAGTAATCACGCTAATAGTAATAACACTAACTGGTGTCGGTCAGTGCAGACAAGGAGCCCTGCCTGGCTTCCTTCTGTGCATATCGGCCCGGCGTGGGGTCCCTAGGGGCTTCCGGAGAGCTGGCATTGACAGTGGGAAGGGGCCTCCCCACAGCCCTGCTGTTCTGTCCCCCCACCCTCCCGGGTGGTTTCCTCCCCACCCCTCTCCGGATCCTGATCATTCTAATTTTTCTCTTGTCCCTTTGCTAAAAGAGAATGTAGTCACGTTCAGTGTCTTTCTTTTTTTTTAATCTCTCTTGCAGTTGCACATCATTTTTCAAGAAGGAATGATTTTTCACTGGATGTTTAAATGCGGTTTTCTTTCTTAAAAAAGAAAACTCACATCTGGCTGCGTGCATTTTGAGTGTGAAAATACTTTATTGATCCATCTGTTTAATTCTAATAATGAGTGGAGAGAAAAACAGGTCTTGGCCATTTGCTGGCATGGGTTAAGTGAAGCGGCAAATACATCTTTTCTGCATGAACATGGGGAGCCACGATATTTTGGAGTTTGGGAGGGTGGGTTGATTGTCAGCAATGAGAGACTGAGAGGACCTTATATCTCTATAGAAGTGTCTCCTACGTCTGCAGCAGTCAGGCCAGGCAGGGCCGTGCCACGTGAGCCCAGGCAGAGTGGGACGCCTAAATGGGTGCCAAGGGAATAGGAGTCCGTGTGATGATGCCTGAATGTGTGTCCACGCATGTCTCAGTGTCTGAGTGTGTGCACTAGCTTGTGTCTGAGCAGTTGGTGCGGACATCTGCATGGGTTGTGTTTGTGTGTGCGTGTGTGCATGTGCGTGTGCGTGTGCGTGTGTGTGTGTGTGTGTGTGTGTGGTGCAGTTCTGGGCATCTCTGTTGTACTGTCTCCGATCTCTCTAGATTCTCAGATCAAATATAGGTGCTCTCCAGATGGCAGATTGCTTTATATGATCTTGGCTACCTTCTGTCATGGTGAAATCAATGAAAAAGATAATCGGGCTGTGCCCACCTCCCTCACTGAAAGTAGGTTTGTGGGATTTTGCTCGTGCGACTGTTGTGAAACTTGGTATGGCTGTGCCAGGCCAGCTCTGCTGGAGAGATTGGCCTCTTGGCCCTGCCCTCACTTTGGGAAGCTTCGGAAAGAACTCCAGCTCCAGCATATCTGGATGCCGCATGAGACCAGAGGCGGGCTTCCCGTTGAGCGAAACGCCTGCTGAGTGAGGCTGTGAAGGGTGAGAACGGAGGTGCAGCTGGCCCCAGGGACAGGCGCGCCACCATCTATCCCCTGTGGGGTACACCAGACTTGGAGATGAAGCAGACGTAGTAGGTTGCCAATGAGCTCACCTGCCTTGAAGATTAAAGCTGAGATTTACTCTAGGGAACTACTAGGATTGTGAAGCTTCAGGGAGGTGTAAGTAAAAATGAAGTTGTGGAGAATGGCTGTGGTTGGTAAGATCTGTCTTTCCATACTGTAAGTCTTTAGGGTCCCTGCCTGAATGCAGCAGAGAGGGGAAAGCATGCTGCTGTCCGTGAATGTTTTGAACAGCATTTACAAACCCTGGATTGAAGTCTCAAGCTTTTCCTCTGTCCACCATGTAACAATCCCATAATATCTTGTTCTTTATATGTAGAGTTTGAAAGTTGGCCAAATATCTGACATACTTTTCAGTTTTTCAACTGAATGATAGGCAGTATTTACAGAATCTTATCAGAACTGGCAGAGTGCTCATCCCCCACCCAACTGGCCCAAAGCTTTGACAGAGCTATACACATTACACCATCCTTGCTTACCTGCACATTAGCTCACCAAGAAAAGCTTCCGAAAGGAGAGAGAAGAGGTAGGAGATTCAGCATACCTGGTTGTTAAATGTCAGAGGAAGAACCTCAAAAGTGCAATTTCCTTTTACTTGCATGCAATTCTAATATTGGAAATCAGACCTTTTCAAGCCGAATTTTCACATGATGTTCACTGGGAAGAGAGAGAATCTTCTCTATTTACTTCCTGCATGTATTGAAACAGTTCCCTTAGTTCTTTTATTAAAGCATATGATGAAAATAAGTTAAAAACCTGTATTTGCCTGATGCTTCATAGTTCACAAAGCACCTTTCAATCCATTAGTTCTTTTGGCCGATATCATCAATCCTAGGGGATAGTGGGGAAGGAATGTTACTTCCAGTTGAAAAATGAGAAAATGAGCTCAGAAAAGGGACACGGCTTGGTGGAGAAATCTTTGTCTTCTCACGTTAGTCTCCTGATGTTTCTTCTAGCACCTTCTGTGGACATACATCCTGCCTTGTTCCCATGCGTAGTTGCTGTCTTCCCGTTTCCCTTCTAAGTGCCCTCGCCTCCTCCCCACAGCCTCCCCTTGTCAGGCCCTCACCCACTCTTCAGCCCCTCATGCCTTCTCTGCTTTTCCTCTCCAGGCCTCCTCTCCCACACTTCCCTCATTAAGGACTTTTTCCTCTTCCCCAGTAGCACTTCCTGCATCTCATTCTGCCGAAGACCTGCTAAGTAACTAGCTAATTTGATAGACCAAGTCATTGCAGGATGTCAACATCTAAAAATAGCTTCATTTATGACCCCCTTTTGGAAATACTTCTGTCCTAATTAAAACCTCTATAATACCCATGCAGAGGAAGCATTTTAGAACAAGTTCAGCGGGGGGCAATTTGATAACAGCCAAAGAAGAGAAAGATTTAGAAGTAGTAGAGGAATTGGTTCTCCTTAGTAAAATATAATGATCATCAATATATCATATCCTTCATTTTTACTGTGGACATTGAAGAGGAGTCTAAAGGTCAGGTGATGTGGCCGACGTTCCAGGAGTTTATCATTTATAGCCAGCATTTGTCAAGCTCTTGTACATGGGCAGGTTTTTCTTGGCTACACAGAGGACATTATAGAAAGAAAGGCATTGGTGTGTGGAGAAGCAGATTTCACTCCCCCCTCCATGGGAAGAACATAAAGGCATATTACAAAGAACAAGCAAATGCGGTGAGAGAACTTCATGGCCCTCTCGCCATGTACTACGTGCCAGGCAGGACCTCAGGAGCAGAGTTCTTGAAATTGGACTGTGGCCCGAAGAAAGGAAGGGAGTGGGACTTATTTTGTGATGATACTTTGAATTATTATGATTGAAAAAAAGAAACTGTTCTATGTCCACCAACCTGACTGCTTAGATTCCACCTTCCTTCCTTTAATATCACCCTAAAAATGATTCTCCTTTGAGCCCTAGTAGCTCTGCTGTTACCTTCACCCAAGCAAAGCCATCTCCCAGTCTGACCACTGCCTCAGTTCCTCTACCCTCTCAGGACTGGGGACTGAATCCAGGGCCTTGCACTTGTTTGTCAAGTGCTTCACCACTAAACTGCATCCCTGGGCCTTTCTATATTGGCCGGTTCTAGAGATAGAACCTTCTTTTTACATTGTGTTAAAACTTTTTTTTTTTTGGTACTCTAGTTTGAACCCATGGCCTTCACGCTGAGCTACAACTCCAGCCCTTTTAAATTTTCATTTCTTATTTTGAGACAAGGTCTCACCAAATCTCTTATTTGACCAGCCTAGCACTTGGGATTCTCTTGCCTCAGCTTGCCAGAGTGCTGGAATTACAAGCGTGTGCACCATGCTTGGCTTCTCGTGACTTTTGGAGCTGGGTAGAATCAAATCTCTCTCCCACTTGCCAGCCTTCAAATATTTGAAGACAGATTTTTATTTTCGGGCTCAGCACTCCACAGCCTCCCATTCATTCCCCACCACACCATCCTCAAGCCCCTTGCGTCTTGCCCATCTTTGGGCAGATGCTCATTGAACAACTTTCTTCTGTAAAATGCGACATCCTACTTATTACAACAGTCTGGATTTGTTCTGAACACCACAGAACTCCTCCTCCTCCCTTCTGTACACTGTACATCTGTTAATACAGCCCACACTTGCACTTTTATTTTTATTGGCATCTGTGTCCCAGTTTTGATTTATTCTGAATTCTCATTCTGATATATTTGCCTTCTTCAAGTGGACTTGGAGATTCTAAAGGGCAGGAACCCTAAGTCCAGACCTCCATCTCACAGGCAAGGTGTCCCACCGTCAGACTTGTCCAAGGGTTTAACTGTCCCTCCTTTCTCTGTGCTGAGTCCTGCTTCACACAGAGGCTCAGCTCACGTTTTCCTCACTGCTGCCTCTGCTGTATCTCCGTGAGCTCCAGATGTGACTACATCGTATCCACCGCCCCAGCTTCAGAGCTCTGGGTGCCTCCTGCTGTGAAGGACACACAAAGGCTGCCTGGCAAGGGTCTGGTCTCCCTCCAGGCTCATGTCTCTGCAGCCTTCTGTAGTCTCGCTTTGTAGTTCAGGCTGGCCCTGAGCTCAGCCTCAAACTCACATCACAGCAATCCTCCTGCCTCTGCCTCCCGAGTGCTGGGATTACAGGAGTGAGCCAGCACACCCGTCACTGTGGTATGCGGTACTGATTGCTGCTGGGCATGAGTTTTCATGCCAGTATGGTATGTGGTTACTGGGGATTGAACCCGGGCCCTTGCGCTTGCAAGACAGGTGCCAGAACCACTGAGCTAAATCCCCAGCCCTTCTGTTGCTTTCTTTAGATCCAACCAGGAGGAACCAGTCGTGCCTTTCTGAGCACAGACATCACTAGTATAGCAGCCTCCAGCGTCTGCTGTAGTCACAGACAAATGCCTGCTACTGGGTTCTAGAAGCCTGGGGTCATGGTTACTTCTCTCCTTACTTTTGGATCTCCAGTCTATCCTTGCTCCTGCTGTAGGGTGGACTTTGATGGATGTTTGTAGAATGGTGGTGGCAGTTCCAGATGCATGCCCTGATTCCATCTAGACCATAACTAGGAGAGTGGGGCTCAAGCATGTCTTATGCTGCAACTTCATTGCTTCCGGGAGAAGCTTTTGGTCAAGGCAAAGTCATCCCCATTTCCTCCATCTTGCTGTGGCCCTGTTCTCAGCACGTAAGCCTGGGGAGCACAGATGAGGATGTAGACACTCAGCCATGTCTATTTCCAGGTGGTCTCATGGCTCTTCCTTCTCTGTTTTCTCCCCTCTTTCCCTCTGGTTCCCCCTCTTCCCACTGCCTGCCGTCCCTCCCAACCTGTCCTTCTCCAGCCAGCGTCTGCTTCCCTGTGTGTGTGGAGGTGCCCTCGGAGACAGAGGCCGTGCAGGGCAACCCCATGAAGCTGCGCTGCATCTCCTGCATGAAGAGGGAGGAGGTGGAGGCCACCACTGTGGTGGAGTGGTTCTACAGGCCCGAGGGCGGTAAAGACTTCCTTGTATGTCACATTCCTGCCTCTGGCCTTTGTTGGGCCTGTATGGTGGATGCCCAGCTCCCAACCGTCTGGCACACACTGGCCCTTTCATTTGCAGGCACTGACAGCTCCGCAGGACATAACCAGCAGCCCTAGCTTAGCCCAGCTTCTGTGCAGGGGAGGGAACACGGCCAACTACAGACAGATCGGGTCACAAGGAGGGGAAGGGAAACAAAGACGTGGCTGTGCATAGAGCCCACTGACAACTAGGCATCCTACTGGGTGTTTGCGTTCATTTCATCTTCCACACCGTCCTGGGAGATGGATTAAATCAGTGGGGAAATTGAGAGGACATGAAATGTCATTACGTAGGAGAGCACAGGTTAACTCTATCAGCTCACAGTCCCAACAAAATTAGAATGACAGAGATGACCAAGACTGGTATCTGTTCAAATGCCGACCATGGCCACATCTGTGGGTGAGCTGCTCTGCTGCATGCATGGGGCACAGACTTTCTGTGCCCTCTCTTCCAGGGGGCCGTGCCACCATCCTTCCTGCTAGACATCCGCAGACTTTTTCAGGGTCTAGAAATTAGAGATTCACTCTTGGTAGAGCAAGGAGCCTCCCCGATGTGGTCCCTGAGCCACGGACAGCGTCATTTCTGGTTGGTTTACCCCGGTGCTGATGTAGTTCCAGTATATTTAGAAAACCACTTTGGGGAGGACCATTACTGATACTGACGAGTCAGGCTGCATGGAGTTGAGTGTTTGCTCTACTCTTTGGCTCTGTGTCCTTGGGCACATTGTCTCACCTTGTGGTGCTTCCATTTCCTCATTTTAAAAATGAGAGTATAAACTGCAGGGTTGTTACGAGGACCCTGAGCCCTTATTTTTTATTGCATTTAAAAGTTTCTAGAATATAATAAACATGGTGGTAAGTATTGACTAAAAAAGAGATAGAGGCATATATATATATATATATATATATATATATATATATATATATATATATGAATGACATATAATATATAATAGAGAGTGAGAATGACATATAATATATAATAGAGAGTGAGAAAGTCAGAGACAGAGAGAAGCTAAGGTTCAAAAGGTGTTAAGTCAGTAAAGTCTCTCTGAGCCAGGAAGTCTGACAGCAGATCTGGATCAGGCCCTCTTCTCAGCTCCACTTTGCCTTCCTGGAGGGTTGTTTCTCCTCCACAAAGAGTTTTCATGGAGAAAACAGCAAGTTAGATTGGACATCCCCTTTCTCTTCTTTCTACATCCCTGAAGCTAAACTCATTTCTAACTCTAGGTTATATGTGGCATTTTAATTTAGGTTGGTGCCAATCAGGTGCCAAGCTGAAGACCCACAGAGACTTCCCGGTGCCTGCCTGGGGCTCTGGCCCAGCTGGCAGGAAGCCAGATGTCTTAGCCAGATGTCAGGGACCCAGGGGCCTAAGACATGGTGCCAGTTACCAGCTACCTGTACGGCTTCCAGGTCTGTTCACTTGATGCAGCTGAGGAGCTGGAGTTTGCGTTTAACTTCCAGGAATTGGAACTGGAATTGAAGTAGTCCCTTGTGACTTGTGGAATGAACAGCATAGCTGTAGAGGGAAATACTACGAGTGGGGTCAGAGGGTGGAGGTAATTTCAGAGACCAGAGTTCAGTGCTAATTCAACTCAGATCAGAAGCGCTGCTGTGCACCTCTTAGTTGGCAGCTTTCTGACTCAGCGTCCTGGACTCTCTTCCCATGGCTTGGCCCAGGCTGCCCACAGACTCTTGAGGGGCATCACTCAGAGTCAGGCTATAAGGGCACAGCTGTCAGGTGTCCTTGTTGCTAAGGAAACTGCCTTTCCTGTTCTCTTGCTGGCAGCTCTCTGTCTTTCCCATACTCCCCTTCGGTCTCCTTACCATCCTCTCCTCCCTTGTTTTTCCCTCTTGGTCTCCTGTCCTCTTTCCTTCGCACTCTTTCTTCCTCCTGGGTCTCCTCTTGTCTGCCCCTTTCCCCTCTTCCCTTTCAGTGTCTCCACGTCTCCATGCCTGTTGGCTTCTGTCTGTTCTTCTGTCTTGGCTGTCTTTCCTGACCTCCTCCGCACCTTCCCACCCACCCTGTCTGGGTCCTGGGCTTCCCCGTCCATCTTCTCCTCTCTCTCCTCTCCTGCCTCTACCCGCTTCTGCTCCTTTACCTGCAGATCTTCGAGTATCGCAATGGCCACCAGGAGGTGGAGAGCCCCTTCCAGGGCCGCCTGCAGTGGAATGGGAGCAAGGACCTCCAGGACGTGTCCATCACTGTGCTCAATGTCACACTGAATGACTCCGGCCTCTACACCTGCAACGTGTCCCGGGAGTTTGAGTTCGAGGCTCATCGGCCCTTTGTGAAGACTACGCGGCTGATCCCCCTCCGAGTCACTGAGGAGGGTGAGGCTCAGGCACGGGGTCTCTCGGGTAGCCTGCTTTTCAGCGGTGTGGGGGAGAGGTGTGAGACCCTTGCAAGATGCAGTAACCCTTGTGTTTGGGCCCACCTTCCTCCAGCAGCCAGTTTTCTTCAAACTGCTCGACAACCTTGCTGTTTGGGTTCTTCTTTTAAAGCAGAAATGACCCTTCCTGGTCCCACAAAGCCTACACTTACCTTTTTCTCTGGCCTCTACTGAGCCCCTTACTCACTCAGTTCAGATAAATCTTATGTTATTTGTTAGAAGCATCTTTTCTGTCTGTGAGCAATACATGCGTCCAAACCAGTGGTTCTGAAGGTTCAGCCAGCCCCACAGCCTCCTGCGGGGCCTTCTGGAGTGCAAGGTTTTCTGATTCCATAGGACTTGTATTCTTGGGCAGGGCGTTTAGCTCAGTGGTCCCACTGCTTGCCTTGAAAGCTCAAAGTGGTGCCTTTGAGCCCTGGTACCACAAAACAAACAAACAAACAAAACAACATTTAAGGGCTTTTCCTAGAATAAGGACTTAGGGATTCTAACCTCTAGACTACACGGTGATTTTGTATTACGTTGCTATGATAAAATAATATAGATTGTTAAGTATTGAGAGAGGATGACAGAGACACTGTAACTAAGGCAGACTGTAGGTCAGTCCTGACGGTGCACAACACTGGGCACCTGAATTGAGACCTGACCGCTGACTTGTCCTCTCTGACCCTGTTCCCTCTTGGGAGAAGAGCAGGAGTTGGATGGGAAGCTCTGCAAAGGACACATCTGCTCAAAAGTTACACCTTTTCCTCCCCAGGGGAGGGAGCCTGGCTCCCCCTCCCGTTCACCACCAGGAACTGTTGGCTAATGCCTGCCAGACCCTAGGAAGGTGCTCCCCTCCACTTCCCGGTCTCAGGCTTCAGTCTCCAGCGACACCTCAGGGGGAGGGGACACAGCTGGTGGGAAAGTGTGGCCAAGCTGAGCTGGGCCTCCTGCTGGGGACCAGAGCAGGCCTCAGGCAAGAAGAGAAGGAAAAGCAAGTATGTAATTAGAATCAGAGCCTTGCAGATGGTGGAACCGGAAAGAAATTTCCATACTTAATCCAGGGAAGATTTCCGCAGGCATTGGCTTCTCCAGCCACCGTGCAGGTGTGAGTTAGGAGGTCTGGGGTCAGGCCTGGTATATATCAGTGGAAATGAACCCCTTGGGTATTAGAGGGTGCAGTTCTGGTGCTCTCTGTTTTGTGGCTGAGAAAACACCTCTGCAGTGGTGAGGAGTTTGCTTAGGGACATGAAGCAGGAACATGACCTGGAACCGACTTGCTTATTAGATGAACCTTATCCCCTCTGCATCTTCCCTTCTACTGCCACTTTTTGCCACTTTTTGCCTTCCTGTTTCTTTCTGCTCTGTGACCTTCCCACCAGATGAGATACTCACGCCCTCGTGTTGATTTGGTCTACACGGAACTTCAGCGGAGCGTTTCCCACCCATTCCCATGGCCCTGGTTCTCCATCCTGGGATGGACTTTTCTGGACTTAGGTTTCCACCTCCCCTCTTGCAGGAAGCTGGGGCCTCTTTGCCACAGCTGACTGTGAATACCGAGGGCAGTTTCCTTCATTGGTGCTTCCAGGCTAGGGCAGCTAAGTGAAATATATGTAAGGCAAACATATAAATAATGCAATGGGTGGTGCAAGCCCACGAGAAGGTATTTGAGGGCAGTGGCACTGGTATATACCTCACATCGCATTTATGACCTCCACCTCCACTTAGGAAGCCTGGGTGCTCCCTGGGACCTGGAACTGCTTCCCTGAACTAAAAGTCCTGGCAAAGGTCATTGCTGTACTTTTAACAAACCAGGCCTTGGGGATGACTAGGGCCCTGTGGGGAACTAGAGCAGGAATCTAATTTGCTGGTGGGAGCTGGCAAGTGGAATGATGGCCTCTTCTTTCCTCCCTCTAAGAAGCATCATGTATATAATATCAGGACATTTGCCTTGCATTATGTTTTACTAATTGTCATTTTTCTTGATCAGGAAACAAGATCAGTGTATATTTATATTTGCTCATTCAGCAAATACTTAATGACTCAAATACTCCAAGATGTGAAAGTAGGTTGGTAACTCAGAAATAAGGATGAACTCAGTAAGCACACAGTCAGTAGAAAAAATAAATATGCCACAATTCAACCTGAGATGTATTATAGTAGGCACAGGAAAACAAGCCTGGGGAATGGTGTAATGATCCTGCTTGAGAAGCTGAGGAAGTTCTCACAATGAAGGGGACTTCAGTGGGGGTTTGGAAGATCCCTTGGGAAGCAGTAAATCAGAAGTTCCCAGAACAAAGGGAACAGCAGGCAGGAGATAGAATGTAGGAAGAAGGAAGGGGAAGAAGAAACGTCCACAGCTTCTAACTCATCGCAGTATATATGAGCAATGGCCAAGCAAATGAGGTGGACGGAGGGTTGTGAGAGCCCTTGCATGCCGTGGCGATAGCATTTGGGGCTTTGTCATGGGGCAGTATGGACACTGATGAATTTTCAGCAGAGAAGGGGCAGGATCCCATCTGCTTTTCAGGAGTAGAACTCTGAGGATAGTCTTGTCAGTAGGAGATGTGATTGAAAAAGAGGGTGAATGCTTTTAAGAATCTACTACTATGAGCAACACACTGCCATTGATTTCCCTCAAAATACTCAAGCACACTTAGCATGTCATCCTTGCTACTTTCTGCAGCTGTTCTGGAAGTCTTTTTTTTTTTTTTTTTGGTGAATATCTTTAGTCACATTGTCATTGGTACATTGATGTCCTGAACTGATTCAAATTGTTTGACTTTCACGGTCTCTGGGGAGCAGCTAGAAGTTGCATGTCGCCAGATCTGGTGAATAAGTTAGATAAGGACCCATTTTCATGTTTTTATAAGCCTGCTTTTCCAGGGCATGCCAGTCAGCATAGCAATCACTGTATTTTTTAAAATCATACCTCTTGAGACACTCCTGAAAGAGAACTTCAGAATTGCTGTAGAAAGTGGTGAGAACAGTGAGATGTGTATGTTCCAAGTGGCAACTGGGGTGGTAATGGTGGTGATTTTGTGGAGGATTAATGGTTATGTGGCTTCTACTATAATTTTTAAAAATGTAAACATACTGTGTTTTTCAATTGCCTCTTGTACACTGAATTCCCAGTACTCATTCCTGCTTGGGTTAGGGATGACCTGGAAGGCCTCTTCTTATCCAGACTTGTAGAAAACATGCTCCAGCCATTAGAGGGACTGACTGGGTGTCCATGCAGGGAATTTCCAGGACTGTCTCCCTGGGAAAACTATGTCTCATTCAGAGGTCATAGGTGGCTAGAGC
Source organism: Petromus typicus (assembly GCA_004026965.1). NCBI lineage: Eukaryota > Metazoa > Chordata > Mammalia > Rodentia > Petromuridae > Petromus > Petromus typicus. The sequence continues at coordinate 4,033 of PVIR01026174.1, read as the reverse complement.
AAAGTGTATTCTTCACCTCTCTGTAAACTTTTACATCTCATAAGATAATCTTACTATTATTATTATTTGATGATGCTGGAAATTAAACCCAGGGCCTCATGCATGGCAGGATAGTGCTTTGTCGCGGAGCTTTACCACTGCCCCATACAAGATACTCTTAAACGCATTATTGAATGTGACACTCACAACCTGACTGGTGTGAATTACAGCGGACACTGAGGTTCTGATAAGAACAATGATTGTTTAGATACCAGTAAATAGCACAACTGGGATCTGTCTTTCTCTGTCTTCCTGAGTACAGGATTCTGTTTCTTCTGCCTGCCACTCTCCCTTTCTCTATCTCTTAACAGCCAGTGAATGCCAGTGAGAAAGCTGACAGACAGGGATCCCGCACAAACTTTCTCTGACATCTTCTCGAGTGCCTTAACGCTCAATGTTTATTTAAGCTATACTTAAAATGTATTTCATCTATATCCATGACCCACCCACCCACAGCTTTCACTTGTGGGAAGTACATTCTGAACTTCCTTGTCCTCCTTGCAGCTGGAGAAGATTTCACCTCTGTGGTCTCCGAAATCATGATGTACATCCTCCTAGTCTTCCTCACTTTGTGGCTGCTCATTGAGATGATATATTGCTACAGAAAAGTCTCAAAGGCTGAAGAGGCAGCCCAAGAAAATGCGTAAGTCCAACGACAATAGTTCTAGCCTTTACCTCCTGAATGTTTGCTCTTTCAGGTAAGGTGTTAAGAAAGCTATACACATCCTCCACCTTCCTCCTTTTAACCACTGATGAGGTAAGTACTATTATTGTACCCCTTTTATGGATAAAATGCTGAGTCTGGAAGAGATTGCCTAACACCACGTAGAAAGCAAATTGAGGTTTGAGTTCAGGTCTGCAAAGGCATGGCCTACACACTTAGGCACTAAGGAAGAGACTATCAGCTGCCACCACAACACTATAAAGTTAATGTTACTAGAACCACTTTCTAAATCTTAACGTAGGTTCACAGAGGTTTTATGATTGCTGAGGCCAGACACACAGTGAATGGAGAAACTAGGATGCAAACCCAGGCCTCTCTATTGCTAATGCCCATGGTCCTTCTATCACATTAAGCTGCTGGCTCTATTCCATGGAGTTTATCAGTCCAACTGGGCCCTGCCCTTCATTAGCTAAAGAACACGAGCAGTATGTTCCTTCCCCTAGAACATGGCAGCAATTCAATGCCTGGACTAGGGATCCTGGCGCCTAGTTGTACCTTCACCACCTTCACCAAGACCCTAGATACTCAATGAGCACATGTGAGGAATGAGGGAGTCCAAATAAGACCAAAGGGCTTGAGAGACCATGCTGGCCTATTGTCTGAGGGGAGAGAGAAAAGAAAAAGAAAAATAAGGAAAGAACCCCACACATTTCTAGCAACATTGCTGAGGCAATAATCTAAAAAGCATATGCTATTGTCACTTGGAAATGTTTGATAAGATAAAAACAGCTTCATTTTGCATGGTCTATGATCTCAGGGATTTAAAAATTATAACTGACCATGTATAAGGATAAATAGAATTAACATGCTGAGTGAAGTTATAATTCCTGGTAACTTCTATTTTAGTGCTGGAACTTGAAGTGCTCATCCCTGGACAGGAAGTACCCAGGCTTGTACCAGAAGTCCATAGGATTGGACCCCCTCCAACAAGAAACAGAGTTCAAACTAAGGCCCTCTGCAGAGCCAGTCTCCAGAGAGCTACCACTCACAAAGGGTAGACCAGAAACAACTAACCCACTAGCACAAGGAAATTCACCCATGTTGGCCTGGCTTCAAGTAGAAAAGGAAAAGATTCTTGAGGATTACGAACCTCAAGCATGCTCTCACCGTGTTTGAGATTTAAACTGATCCCACTCATATAATCAAGGAAACTCTCAGCTAAGAAATTCAATTAAAAATTAGGCCCCAGATGGTGATAACCACAACGTCTTACAAAAACAGATGAAAAGCCATTCTGAAGGCACATCCTCTCAGCCAAAGCCTGACAGCATTCCCCAAATTAATTACTGCTGGATCTAATTTCACAATCCAGTCTAGAGCTAACAGTCACTGCAGAAATCAAGCCACCACACACAAGAGAAGGGACAAATGCAGGACTCAGTGTCAAGTGTTTCAGACCTAATAAAGTCCAGAAAATATACTTGTTTCAAAATAATTAAAGTAGCTCGATTAAATGGTTTAATAATAGATTAGATATTACACACTGGTATCCAAAATGTAAATGTTAGGAAATTGTACAAAATGAAGCACAGAGATGAACAACAAAAAAACATGTAGGGAAAAAAGATGTGGCCCGTTAGAACAGAGTACCAGGGAGAGACAATACTTGTGTTCATAGAGTAACTGGGAAATCGAGGAAGCAAATGCATATGGTCCATATTTATGATGACTTTCCTCATTTGGTTTTTACTTATGGAAGGTATGAAACTAACACAGTAAGTCCCTGACTTAAAAAATGTTCTGTTTGGGAAGAATGTTCATAAATTTAATGTTATCTATACTTCTGACAAAAACATATGATGTAAAGCATAAAGAATCAAACACACATGCAAACTATAAGTGAACTATTTTTCTACTTACAGTTACCTTAAAATAGTGGTACAGTACAGCACAAGGGGCATCTAGGGAATTGCATGGAATGAACTGAGAAATAGAGAGTTACTCACCGTGGAGGAAATGCAAGGGAAGATGGCCCCACTTCTACCATCTTTTCTCCTCAGTCCAGTCTCTCCATTACTCTCTTTTGTTTCCATGGTTACTGCTTTGCACTCCCTAGCAATCCCCTCCACATCACCACTGCTTTTCCTCTTGCTCCCTGATGTCCTGGGCTCTGACTGAGCACTGCCCTACCATACACTGGGTACCATGCAGTGAGCACTTAGCATTACAGCTGGAAGACAGATGAGTTGCTTCTACAGTTTGTTCACTGCTATGAGTGTTTGTAACACGAGGTCCATTTATATCGATGAAAGTTTGCAACTCAAATGTTCATAAGTTAGGGCCTTACTGCATAAATTCCTTAGAAACTCTCTCAGATTCTGAACTTTGATTTTTTTTCTAAACTAGCAATATGTGGCATTGTCTATACTGATGCTGGGTAACCACCTGAGCCTCAGCGTCTTCAGCTCTGAGATGTCAGCTCAGTGTGCTGTGTTGCTAAGTGCTGGTATTTGGTAGGTTAGGCATAATAAATGTGTTCTCCATTTATGATATTTTCAGTGAGGGTGTCATCCTTCCATAAGTCAAGGAACATCTTTATGTCCTGAGTAGGATAAATAAATTTAAACACCAACTACTGTGTTTGCTTCTGCACCACATATACTAAACTCTAACTACCTTCAACCCTATAAATGGCAGCTACTGAGATCACATACAGCAAATAAGATCTTTGGAAGAAAGGCCTGTAATATTAAAAATATATCCAGGACACTGTCTTTCCCTGCTTCTATTCAGTTTTGGATTGGAGATGCTAGGTAGCATGCCAAATAAGTACAAAGAAGAAAAGGATAATATTTGCAAAGGGAGAAATTATCATTAGTTACACTCATACTTATCCACACAGAATAACCAAGTCTATCTATAAATAAGCCATAGAACCAGTAAGAATATCCCATAAGATAGCTGATACAAATCAAAATTCAGTCACATGCCACATGTATTTTGGTCAGTGACACACTTTATATACCGTGGAAGTCCCATAAAATTAATTACATTGAGTAATTTCATACCCATATTTTAATTTGCATAATTACACTCTGTGATGATCACACAGACAAAACTGCCTAATGACACGTTTCACTGGACATGTCCTTGTTACAGAGCAACACATAACTGTAAAAATCATAGTTCAACAACAAATGTAGAAACATATTTAAAAATATTATTACAACACCAATAAATATGTCTAGTAACCTTGAAATAAATCTGACAAAAATGTACAAGACCTTTCAAAGACAATTATAAAACTTCACAGAAAGACATAAGAAAAGG
>PVIR01026173.1:0-24012 GCA_004026965.1 Petromus typicus | reverse complement strand
ATTTTAGAAGTGGAACTGCTTAGCCTAGTTCTGAAAGGGATTAATGGCTGAGAGATACGTATAGTCATCTTTTCTCTGGAGACCCATATTCAAATAATAGCTGTAGGAAACCAACAAACTATTAACCCCTGTGTGGATGTGTCAGACATCAAAATAGTTAGAATTCTGAGGAAATGGAGGCTAAAATAGTTAAATTGTTAAATGAAAGGAGAAAATGTACATTTCCCCTATCACCCCTGGATATAGACTTCTTAAAAATTCATAAAACACTAAAAACAAAAATAAAATCATCTACAATTCTTCTATTAAGGTGAGATCTCCATAATTTCTACCAAATGCCTCATTTTTATCTTAGTACTACAACATGAACATTTTCTTATGCTTTAAAAGATCCTTTGAAAGCATTATGTATGGCTGCCTAGAATTACATCGTACCATTGCCTCAACACAGTGTTGAGAACAACATTGTTCTACTCACAGCCTGAGTAGAACCCAAGAGTGTCTTCTGTGCCTGCGTCTTGCTGTAGGCCTTGGTTTTATGCTTCTTATAAAAAATAGCTGTTAGGTTTATGCATCTTTTTTAAGAGCCCTGGAAGACACAGCTGGAATCTCTGGGACTCATGTAAAACCCCCAAGAAAACAAAACAAAAAATTCTGCCTCACAGGCTGAGTTTTGGGTGGCCGTCCATCTAGTCTACCCCTGGTGGCTGGGAGAAGGTGTGTGGGAGTAAAGTCGCTGGCAGAGGCTCCAGGGCTACCCCAGTGGATGGATGGATGGGAAGAGGAGCCAGAGTTCATCGATGTCCTCTGAAGCCCATCCTCCCTTCTCTCTCTACTTTTCATATGAGACACTATACCATAAGCTGTGTGGGAATCAAAGGGCTATCCTCAAAAGAGCTTAGAATCCAAATGAGGAAACATACCATGCATGTCATTATTATAGTACTTAAATACTAGTACTACTGCTTCTTTTTTTAACTGAGCAGATATATGGTAGGTTCTTTGAATTAATTACTGCAGCTATTCAGAATAATTGTATGAGCCAGGTACCAAGATTCCATCAATACAGATAAGAAGTCTGAGGCCAAGATAGGGAAAGTAACAGTCGTCGTACGGGTAGATCAGAACTTGAACTCATGAAGCCAGAATCCTTACTTCCACAGCACTAAGCACTTGGCTATGGTCGTTGGGTTTTAGGGGAGGAGCAAACGACTGAACGACTCTCATAAAATTAGGCATTGTTTCCAAGTATCTTGAAAATTCCAGCCAATTCTTTAATTACTATTTCACCTCCTTCTCCTGGGAGTTGGATTGAATATGGCCTAAAGTCACATCAGACAAGGTACTATCTCAGTTATACCACAGTCAGATAGAGCTCACGCAGACAGATCTGCATGGAGTATTTACATATGCACACACATCATTTCAAGAGAGGTAATGATATAGGAAACATTGCCCCTGAAATGAAGCATTTGGTAGCAGTTCTGAAATACATATCTGTACACTGCCTAAATCAGAATATAGGTTTCTGAGTCCTACACATACTTGTTGAACTCTGGGAAGAGAAATTTCCCTATGTCCAATAGTGAGAGATGTCGGTTCAGTTGTCTTATAAAGCACAGAGGGTACGGTTGACTGTGGGGTTCGGTTTTGCTGAGTGAAGGGTTTATACTTAGCAGCTTCATTATGACATAGTTCACATACCATATCATTCAACCACTCAACGGGCACGACCCAAGGCTTTAAGGGTGTTCACAAAGCTCTTTCTCCCTACACAAATAGGGCATTTTCCTTACCCATCCCCCAAACAGCCTGGCTCCCATTGATTGTTACCTTCAATCCTTCCACCTCTACCCCTAACCTTTGGCAGCCACAGTTCTACCTCCTGTCTCCCTTGATTTGTCCATCCGGGGCATTTCGTATAAGTGCAATCAGACAATATATGGTTGCAGAGTGAAGTTGGCCCCTTTAGGCAACAGCTGATTTGCAGCAGGCAAGAGAGAAAGGCTCAGTGCTTTACTCTTGTAAATCTGGGTGTCTCTGCTCTGAGCCAGGTGAGGACATAAGTAAAGACTGTTGGCCTAGAAGAAGCTGAAGGTCTGGACTCGTGTGTCAGGCTCTGAATTACTCCAATCATCCTTAAGCACTGGCAGTTCAAGGGTAAGCTCCTATCTGACTTTCTGAGGCTGAGAATCACCTGAGAAGTTTGTTAGAAACACAGATTCCCAAGCCCATCCCTAGAGAAACACTGTAAAGTCATATACTCTGTACCCTGTACAGCTCCCTTTGCACCAGCAGGCTGGTATCTGGTTTGTGCCTCTGTGTGTGTGTGTGTGAATGCACATGTGCAGGCACACACTATCACTGAACTACATCCCAGGCTTCCCCACATTTTTTCCCCATTTTTTGAGACAATGTCTCATTATCTAGTCTAGGCTAGCTTTGAACCCCTGGCAATCCGCCTGCCTCCTCCTCCTGAGTGTTGGAATTACAGGCATGAGCCACCATGCTTGGCTCCACTTGAGAAAGATCTCACTAAATTGGCTAGTAGAGACTTGGATTTGTGATTCTCCTGCCTCAGTTTCCCCAAAGGCTGAGATTACAGGCACATGCCAAAATAGTACTCATAGGTATTGTAGTACATGAAGGGCACTGACAAGCCTTGAGAATCTCTAGAAAAGACTTTGAGGAACAAGAAAAAATAGTTTCTTTTGCTCTTGCATTTCTGGGTCAATCCATCTTCCTGGTAGTCGTAGCAACAGAGATGTTGCTTCCTTACAAGGCCCTCTGGATTGTTAAATGGAAATTCCACTCTTGCTGAGACCAAGGGAAACTTTGCAATATAAAAATAACAGAAATAATTGCAAACTGCTGACCTCTGGGCCTTCCTTATTTGCTGGAGGGCAGCTTGGAGACCTCGAGCAATCACTGAGCCTTGCGCAGCAAGGGGGCTTTCTGAGGTAGTAAGGTAAACAGGTCTCAGAGGTCCCTCTACCACTCTGCGCCCCTTCCTAGCTCTGAAATGGACCTTTTCCCAGCAACCAGAGATATTTCCCGCTGTCACGTCCCTCTTATGCTTTGATGTGCAGAGGCTTTTCAACAAACACAAATGGTTGAACGCTAGCTCACAGTTTCTTGGAAGGAGCTTCCAAAGGTCTTCAAGGGTAAGCAGGATAAACTGGGTTAATATTCGAAAAACAGGCCCAGTGGTTCACCAGTTTGCCAGGGACTGTGCTGATTGAGTCCTGACTCCTCACCATTACCCAGTGAGGTGGACGGTGCTTTATCAATGATGTGGTGCAGATAAAGAAGATTCTGAGAAGAGATTTGCACCAAGGTGACCAAGCTGGCTGATAGTAGACTCTTCTTGGACCTTGGTCCCAAATTTTAAGCCCCTTCGCTGCCATGTTGGCTGCCTGCTGTAAACATGCTAGAGAAGCCTGCTGGGAGATAGGCAATTTCAGACATTTAGCCACAAACACTGGGATCAGGAAGCCACTAATTCCCTCCAGTGGTGCCTCATCCCTGCAGAGCCTCAACAGGAAGGAAGAGGGTGAGGTATGCATTTCAAGAATGTCTGGCCTGGCCCATCTGGGCCATGCAGGGCCCTGCTAGAATCGACCTCATACACGTATATACACTGTCATATTAACACTGTCCCCGGGAAAACCAGATCCATCCAGTTTCACAACCAACCCACATCCAAGATGGTCTAGACCCAGTCATTAAGTCGTCATCATCAAGTGCATCTATGCCTTGCTTGTTTGTAATGTTTTTGCTTTAGGCTGTTTGTTTGGCCTGCACATGCCGCAGGAAACTGGGGCTCATGGGCCTCGATCGGCCCTGTGAGCTGCTCTGTGCTTCTCTGCTCACCCTTAGACAAATGCACTGCTCCCAACCTTGTTCTGAGCCACCTCAGCTGAATGGCAACTGCTCTGGCCCTGCCAGGGATAGGGAGGCTTCAGCAGCAACTCCGAGCCATCTGGAGGGAGGTCCTGTTCCCAGTGGGTCTGTTCTCATGGGACAGGAGGAGCTTATGTGTTCAGACTCTACTGTGTCCTCGCTCTTTCCCTACCACCTTTCCTCCTATCCTCACAATAGGGAGGATGCCAGGGAGGACGCAGATGCTAAAGAAATTCCTGCTGGTGTAGTGGGGACTGCAGAAGGGAAGCAGGAAGATCTGTAGTAGCATTTGAAAGGAAAGTATGGTCTAGGGGGTCAGAAAACCCTGACTGAGCAAGCCATATTTGGTAAGATCTAAGGGATGACTAAAGATGAGTGAAAGTGTGAGGGAGGGATAGGGTAGATGTAGCAAGGTGCAGGAGAGGCCTGGAATAGGGAGGACGCCTGGGCACTAGAAGATGACCAGCACGACATAGTTAGAGGAAGAAGGAAGGGGAATCAAGAGTGGGAGCCAGAGTAGAGGCCAGAGGTTTAGCTCAGTGGTGCCAGGCCTGCCTTGAAGGTCCTGAGTTCAATGCTTAGTACCACAAAATAAACAGCACAACACAACACACCATAACATAAAAAACAAGTCCAACTTGGAGCCTTTACAGGTGGTGCTCCTGGGAGGAGTATTCTGGGAGTATTCTGGGAGTACACTGTATTCTGGGAGGCCGAGGCAGAAGGATCATAAATTCAAGCTAACCCAGGCAAACGACAGCTAAGTAACATCTTGTCTTAAAATTTTTAAATGTTTTGTGCCATAACCCTATAAAATAATTTGTATAGATGATAATTGGAGTACTAACCTGTATCACAGTCCTTCTGTGTGGGACTATTCCATGCTTTACACATTTATTCTTTTTTCTTTTTTCATTGTATGGCTATTTTAAAAATTGATTTTACTGATACATTTTATACATACAGTATGATAACATTCAACATTGAGAATTTGTTCCTGTACGTGGGACATCTTTTTTTTATTAAGGTTTTTTTTTGAGACAAGGTCTCGCTTTGTGGTTCAGGCTGGCCCTGAGCTCAGCCTCCAACTCACATCACAGCAATCCTCCTGCCTCTGCCTCCCGAGTGCTGGGATTACAGGCGTGAGCCACCACGCCCGGCACTGTGGTATGTGGTACTGATTGCTGCTGGGGTGAGTCTCCACACCCAGTATTGTTATGTGGTTACCGGGGATGGAACCTGGGTCCTTGCGCTTGCAAGACAGGCACTGGAACCACTGAGCTATATCCCTGGCCCCACGTGGCACATCTTGATTCTCATTTTTCCCCATTCCCTTGCCCTCCCTTGAACCCCCTCCCTATATACATAAATTTTGTTTCCTATTTTACCATCAAATTTTTCTATCCCTTCTTTACTTTCCCCTATCCTCCTTTTCCCTTTTCATTTTTCACATTTTCTTCCTATTTAATATTACTTATCATACATTTTGGCATTCATTTATATTTTCTGTTTTTCATACTAGAGAAAAGATACATTATGTACACATCTTTATCTTATTTATTTCACTTGTGAGTATTTCCTCCACGTACATCCATTTGAGTATAAATGACTCTAATTTATTATACTTTATGGCTGAGTAATACTCCCTTTTATTTAAAAAAAATGCATCTTCTTTATCTAATCTCTTGTTGAATGGCATTTGGAGACTTCCAAGATTTAGCTATTACAAACTGAGCTGCTATAAACATTGTTGCACATATGTTGCTATGGTATGATTATTTTAATTCTTTTGTGTATGTACCTAGCAGGAGAATAGCAAGGTCAAATGGGACCTCTGATCCTAGTTGTTTAAGGAATCTCTACACTGATCTCCAGAGTGGTTGCACCAGTCTACATTCCCACCAACAGTAGAGAAGGGTCCTTTTCTCCCCACAGCCCCGTCAGCGTTTGTTGTTGATCGACTTCGTGATAACAGCCATTCTTTTTGGTGGAGTGAGATGAAATCTCAGTGTTGTTTTTATTTGTGTGCCTTGAATGAGGAACGAATGAGAACATAACTGGCTAATTCTTAAAATCTACCAATTGTGCTAGCTCTTCGTATCTGTTGTATCTCATCTTCCTGCCCACACTATAAATCTGTAACTCAAAAACACCACACTTGTAGATCAATCTCTCTTTTCCCCACACATACTTCATAAAGCTCTAGTGATTTAGTATTAGAGAAAATAATTTTTATGAGAAGGGTCAGAAATGATGTCTGATTGGTCTCTAATGGATAAAAATAATGACAAGATTCCATCCCACTTAACATGATCAACAATGGGCCCTGGGTTCAATTCCTAGTGCTAAAATTTCTCTATATATATATACATATATTTACTAAAAGCCTGTATCTACTCATATAGAAGTTATTATTGATGCAATTATTGTTGTCTGGGATTTGCTTCAAAATAATCCACAGATAAATAATTTGTAAAAGTTGGTAATGTGTTTGTTCACAGAGATTCATTATACCATTCTCTTCCATGTTGTATACAGAAGGTAAGGTCTTGGAAAATTTGAAAATTTCCATATAAAGATATTTTTTAAACTCTTTTAAAAAAATGTATTTACCTACTTTTTTTATTGTGGTACCAAAGACTGAACTTGGGACCTTGCACTTGTCAAGCAGGCACAGTACCATCAAGTTATATCCTCAGCTCTAAAAATCAAATCTAAAGTAAATAACGACTATCACGAGGGTAAATGTGAGGGGTAGATTAACTGGTGGTCAGTATGGTTGGGTGTGGAGGACCCACCTGAGGACTGTTGCCAAGGGCATAAAAAGAGAACTATCTTTCCCTTCTTTATTCCTGAAAGAAAAAATTTGTTGGGGCTGGGGATTTAGTTCAGTGGTTCCGGTGCCTGTCATACAAGTGCGAGACCCGGGTTCAATCCCTGGTAACCATATACAATACTGGGTGTGGAGACTCACGCCCACAAGCGATCAGAACCACACACCACAGTGCCAGGCATGGTGGCTCACACCTATAATCCCAACACTCTGGAGGCAGAGGCAGGAGAATTGCTGTGATGTGAGTTTGAGGCTGAGCTCAGAGCCAGCCTGAACTACAAAGCAAGACCTTTTAAAAAAAAAATCATTGGATGGTTAAAAAAATAAGGAAAGGTCTCTGCCTCTTGAATGCTGAGATTACAGGTGTACACCATCACATCTAGCTTTGATAACAAATTTTAAATGGTATAGTATTTGTTATAATGAAGTAAAAAAGAAGGCAGGGAAATAGGCATATAGGAATAAACAAGAAAACGAGGAGAGAGATGTGAATATTCAACAATAAAAGAATAATCAATACATTGTGGCATTAAAAATAAATAAATTGTGGCAGCATAGTGAGATATAAATACATGTTATCCAAGTTACTCAGTCATTACACGAGCCTATATAATACGAAGGGAAGGGATAAACAGTAATTAATTAAATGAAGAAAGCAAACTGGAAAAGACTACTACCAGAATTTTTTTTTCTTTCTTTCTTTCTTTTTTTTTTGCACAGACCTGAAGAAGTACACAAAATGACTACAAGGATAAGCACTGAGAATTCCACAAGGACTGTATGGCTTATGATAATTTACTTTTCTCTAATTTGTGTATCTATATTTCCTAAATGTTATAAACAATCTTGCATTACTTTCACAATTTTTTTTTAAAAAATCATCTGTTGATGTACCAGTCTACTAGGAATCTTTCCCAAGAAAGCAATCAGAGATGTGCATGAAAATTTGTTAGAATGCTTGTCGGAACATTATTTATAAAAGTGGAAAAATTACAAATAATCAAGTTATCTTGAAATGAGAAAATAACTAGATAAATTATAGTACTGAGAATAAAAATATTCCCCATATTCCTAGGGAAAATGTTGCTTGTTCTGTAACCATGGTAATAAGTACCACTATAGATGACTTTTAAGCTTTTTGTATCAATCAGTATTTCTGGTTTCAGTGAACACATTATGGCAAGCTAACCAATCAATGACAATCTGTCTGAATTTTATCCAGTCAAGAATGTCATCAGCCCAACAAGTATTTGTCTAAATACCAGCCAATCAGCAACATTTTCACTTGAGTAATCATGTTTTTACAGTTGATATCTATTTATGCCCCTGTTATTCTGCCAATCCTTGAATTCCATACTTCCCCAAACTTCTGTATAAAGACCAAGCTGTTCTGCTCAGCAAAACTGTGCTTGACCAGCGTGATTCTCCCTTACTTATAAACAATAAATATAGCTTTATATTTTGTGGTATTGTGTGTGTCCTTTATCACAGTAAGCAAGAAAATCAGGTATGTGTATATCTGTCTATTGATGTATACACACACAGAGGGTATGCACATACATGTATTTAAAAGCATATTGTGAAATGGTATGCATTTATTAAAATTTTTGCTTTTAAAGACCATATAAGAAAAAGAGTTCAAAATATACTATGCAAGAGAGCTAAGTATAAAATTGTATTCTGTCGTTTTGGAGAGACAGAAAAATATCACCATGTTAAAATGTCTAAGTGGTGATACTATGGATAATTTTATCTTCTGCTTTATTTTTTCTTATATTTTCCAAAGAACTCTACAATAATCTTTTATCATGTTTTATAATGAGAGAAAACTGACTCTTAAAAAAATAAAAATAACTTGGGCCGGGGATATAGCTCAGTGGTTCCGGCGCCTGTCTTGCAAGTGCAAGAGCCCAGGTTCGATCCCCTGTTAACCACATACAATACTGGGCGTGGAGACTCACCCCAGAAGCAATCAGTACCACATACCACAGTGCCGGGCGTGGTGGCTCACACCTGTAATCCCAGCACTCAGAAAGGCAGGAGGACTTCTGTGATGTGAGTTTGAGGCTGAGCTCAGGGCCAGCCTGAACTACAAAGCGAGACCCTGTCTCAAAAAAAAAATAAATAAATACAATAAAATAAAAAATTAAAAAATAGAATAAAAAATAACATAGTCTGGTATTATAGCATTAAACTAGTTTATTTCTAATGGCATCTAGTTTAGAGCCTTAGTAAGATTCTTTCATTGGCACAGGATGTGAGAGGACTGAATCAGAAGGCCTCTATCTAAAAGTTATGTACTGTGTATCTGTATGCCAGACTCCAAATTACACAATCATGAGACAGGAGATTAGGGCACGGTAAAGCTGGCTGGGAAAGCTGGCACGACCTATTACACAAATCTAGGACACATGCACAGAGCACCTCCAGACACCCTCACTGTGGACTTACCATGAGCATCTGAGCAGGTTTTCCATAGGATGGCCCAGACCTGACGTCAGCCTGGGGAGTGGGTGATACAAAAGACAGTCTACGCTGACTTTTTGCTCTGGAATCTCTCTTCCATGGTGGCCTTCCTCACACTGTTGCCTGCACTTCTTTTCCTACTTTTACTTGACTCAAACTCACTCTGCACAGTCTGTTTCTTTTCCTACTTTTAATAACACTTGCTACCATCTGCGATTCTCTTGACCATTTCTCTGTTCTAGACAGAAAGAACTGAGAAAACATTTCCAGAAGGACAGTCAAACTGTCCCAAATCCAGTTACATTCTAACAGATACTAAGGAAATAGTTCCACTTCAGTAACATAACACTTTCCTGAAAACTATGTGGAAAAGGACATTTTCATAAGTTATACTGAACACAGAAAATTATGCTCTTCTCTTCAAACATATTAAACTACTTATTACCAATGGAACCTCAATTTAGTAAAGGCAAGAAGTAAAGTATAGCTGTTTGTTAGGAAGGATTGGAAATAATGATTGATGAAATGTGCACCTATCAAAGTCTGGGAACAGCCTGAGCTGGGTATTAGAGAGTGAAAAAATAAAGTTTAATTTCTTTTGGCATCTCTTTAATTTGGAAGGCGGAAGATTTACCTCCTTCTTTTCTTAATAAAAATAGTGTCAGTGTCCTAATTACATTTAATTAAGCCGTATTTCTAGTACTGAGCATGTGGAATGATGTACAGGAACTTGCTGTTCTTCATTTCCTAATTCATGCAAGCAGCTCTTAAATGGGAAAGAAATGATGATTAACTATTGTGAATAGGCACAATACTTAATCTTGTGTGAATAGGCTGTAGGAGGGGAATGTATTTGTCTTGAGTTTTAGAAAGGTTAAAAAGAGGATTTTCCCTATTTTCTTCCTGCTGACAACGCACCACTGGTAGTTTGACTTAATGCAGTTCTTAGATTTAATAAAATAGAAAAAGGCAGTGAGCCATTTCCCAAAATGACTTGAAAGAACTATGTGGCAAAAATAATTGAGTTCAGAGATCACTGGTACAAGGAGCTCTGTGTATTCCTACGACCGAGACCACTGCCTAGTTGCTCTACATTTCCTGCTGATTTTAGTCTGCTTTGTTTTTTGAGGAAGTATCAGGCAATGTTGTTCAGTACAGCCTTGAATTTAAGCAGTCTTCCTGCTTCAGCCTCCCGAGTTGGCCTGCCTGCACCCCTACACCCACATGGTTCTCCTGTTGATTTTAGAATTCACTTTGTTTGCTCCATGGTGGCAGCAACATATCCTCATAGAGACCATTTTTCATAAGCCACAAAGTGCTAAAGAATTAGTCAAAAATTCTTGTGGGTAAGCAGAAAGTTGAGTCTGTACATTCCTTTAACTAGGACACTTAGCCTTTGTGTAATCTGCTAAAATTTACATAGTGCTTCCTTAAAACTTTAACCCACCCAATTCTTAGTGAAATCGTAACAGTTGGAGATGAAAGTCTTGGTTTTATAGGTGAGAAAACAGGTTCAGAATCCTTGGTGAGTTGGTGCCACAGTGAGCTAATGGTAGGACTCAGAGCCAAGTTTTATAGTTTTATAGTTTTTGGATCTAGTTTATCTGAGCTAACATCTTAAACAGAAAGAAACATTCAGATCTGAGATCTGAGGGCCTAAATTCAGAGCTGCCTCTTGTTAGCAGTAGATGCAAGGCACATCAGTTCCCCATTCCATATCATAATTTCCCACATGAAACAGAGACCACACACCAGTTAAAGATTTGTCATTGTCCTCCAGGGCCAGATCCACCCTTCCTTGCTCTTCTTAGTGATACTGCAGCTTCCTGGACAATGAGCCTGTCAACTGGGTTATTGTGGGTAGCGTTTACCACTGAGCCAAGCAGGCTTGTGTTCTTTCTGGTTTCTTTGCCGCTCTTGGTCTGCCGTGAACTGATGCCACTCTGCCATGTACCATCCTGTTGTGGACTGAAACCTCTGCAGGCTGTGAACAAAAGAAACCATTTCTCCTTTAACTTTGGGTGTTGGGTATTTTGTCTCAGCAACAAGAGAAAGTAAGACAATAGCTAAGAACTAGAAAGTACTACAGAGCTTTTTCTCTTCCTTTTTTCTTTCCTCATCCATAAATACATAGCTTTTAAAAATTAGTTTTCATTGATATTTAATTTTTAACTCTCATGCTTTCAGGGGAACACAATCTTATGAGGTTTAGCAGAGAGTGATCTGACTTCCTGCTGCAAGGATAGGAGGACTCTCAGCCTAGATAATAAGAATGGGTCTAGAATAAAGTACTTGTCTCTCTGGCCACAGTGATGGATCCAGTTTGGCCACATGATCAAAGCTGGCTAAATAGAGTTCTTCCAAGACCCTTCCGCCACAGTTGTTATTAATCCACTTCCCTCAGGAGGCTCCTAATTAAATTAGATATGTATTGGGTTTCTGAGACCATCATGCACGAAGTATGGAAGAGAGCTAGTTTGAAAGGTAAGGAAAGAAAAACAGCCTAATGACAATGTGAGGCCTTAGATTCAAGGCTTAGGCCTTTTACTGTAATTACTTGATCCCTGGGCTGCATTTCAGGCTTGGAAAACTTCTCAGAGTCTCTCTAAATTTGCTCTGCTGCCCCTAGGTCATATTATTTCTCTCTGGATCCAAAATTCCTAAAGGGATGGGAATTTATGAGGAATGACTGTGGAGGGGTTTTTGTTTTCAAAAATGTCCTTTAAAGTTGTAAAGACTTTTCTTCAAAGAAACTTTACACATTAAAGAGGGCTCTGAAGTGAGTTAGTTTCCTATGGCTGCTATAAACAAATCACAACAAACAGTGACTTGAAACAACACAGATGTATTACTGTGCAGTACTGAGTCAGAGACCGACAAAGGTGAAGGCCGTGTTCCTCCCAGAAGCTCTAGCAGATGGTATACTTCTTGGCTTTTTCCAGCTGCTGAAAGTCACCCACAGTCCTTGGCTCATGGCGTCTTCTAGTCATGGTAACCTCCAACCTCTGCTTTCACATCACCTCTTCTTTTGGGATTTCAGCTTTCTTCTTCCTCCTTCTATGGTGCCTTACGATTACATTTCACCCACTCAACTTATCTCGGACAATTTCTCCATTTCAATTTTAATAATTAGTCATATCAACTAAAGTTCTTTTGCTATATAAAATGACAAATTCATAATTTCCAGGGATTGGGTTGTGGACATCTTTGTCAGCGTAAAATACATTGTTTAGTCCACTTCATTTGTGTACTCATATCCTTTTGTTTGTTTTTTTTGAGGGAGGGTCTTGCTTTGTAGTTAAAATTGGCCTTGAATTCATTATGTAGCCCAGGCTGGCCTCAAGTTCAGGGAAATCTTCCTGCATCAGCTCCCTAAATGTTGGGATTTTAGGCAGTGCCACCACACTCGCTCATTTACTTTTTTTTTTTTTTAATTGTATCAGTCCCAAAATATTGCACTAACAATAATGCAAAAAATTGAAATCACTGATTGAAAGCAGATATTAGTCTTCTAAATATAAAGGCCTAACTCAAATAATTTGTCATTCTCCTTTATATTGTGTAAGGAAAAACACTGAAATTTCAAGCATACTTACTTTCTTTAAAGACTGTATAATATTTTCAACTCCTCTTATGATACACTCATATAAATTTATATTTGCAGAGAGAAGTACAACACACAAGAACAAAAAAGAAATATTTGGGCAAGATATAAAATATAAGGCTGCAAATGTGGCTCAATGGCATCATACCTGCCTGGCAAGTGCAGGGTCCTGAGTTCAATCCCCAGTTCCCAAACCAAAACAAAACATCATCAACAACAAAAAACTACCATTCCTTCAGAAAAGGAGGGAGAAAAAGCAAAAAAGCAGAAACATACCAAAAACATTTGCCATTCTCATAAAATGGAATTTGAATGAAAGGAAGGTACAAGCTCTGCCTTGGAGGAGGGTAAGGGCCAGAGAAAGCTTCTTCCAGTCAGCCACACTCAAAACAAAAAAAAAGTAAGCATCTCTTAGAGTAAATGGCAAAGGGAATTGATTTTTAAATTACTTTTAAATCATAAAATCCCACAATTGCAGTAGCATTTTGAGTAGCCATCCGGCAGCAGACTAGGCACTCTGTTGAAGAAAAAAATCTAGGAAGACACATAATAAGAAGCATGAGTAAATGCATGTCTCTGATAAATTGGAGCTGACTACTCACCTTGATAATTGAGTTTTCATCCTATAAAAAGATTATGATAGCTGATCATATCTTTAAAAAAAAATCTGCCCTGAAAATACAGTAGAAAATCATGACATTTTGTAAATTTGATGAAGCTATAGCTATAAAAAGATATATTTCTGTGAATAGATTTAAATATTTTCCGCAACTCTGAAGACTGGAAACTTTAAAAAATGCCAATTTTAATCTATAAGCAGGTTATGTTTTTCTTGAGGCCTAGAGACTTGAATTCAATAAATATTTCTGTTTATGTTAGTGTTCTTTCTTCATTGGTGGAAATGGAATAATTTCTGGCCCACTTATATGATAATCAGCCTATCAAATTCCAATTGACAGAAATTTAATTCACCGAATGGCAACTTGCCAAATAAATAATTCTACAAATTTATCAAATTTACTAATGTATCAAGAACTTCTCTAAAAATGTTGTTAAGAATATTTCTTTTCACATATTAAATTAACATTAAAGTGCGTTTCAAATAAATGAGGAGTGGCGTCTGTCAAATGGTAATGTCTTTATTTCCAGCCAGGAAGAGGGTCTGTATACGTGCACTATCCATCTGCAGACTGTGGAAAAGGGCAATTTTTCAACTTAGTTGAAAGAATAACTGAACAGGATGAGCATAATGGACTGTACAATTACAAGTTCAGAGTTGGATTTCCTTGGCCATAAACATAAAATTGACAAAGAAAAAATATTATCAGGGTTAAAAATCTTTTTTTTTTTTTTTTTTTAGAGGCAGGGTCTTGCTTTGTGGTTCAGGCTGGCCCTGAGCTCAGCCTCAAACTCACATTACAGCAATCCTCCTGCCTCTGCCTCCCAAGTGCTGGGATTACAGGCATGAGCCACCATGCCCGGCACTGTGGAATGTGGTACTGATTGCTGCTGAGTATGAATCTCCACACCCAGTATGGTATATGGTTACCAGGGACTGAACCCGGGCCCTTGCACTTGCAAGACAGGCACCAGAACCACTGAGATAAATCCCTGGCCACAGGGTTAAAAATCTTTAAAAGTCTAAACCAGAAAAGTAGAAAAAATGATCACATCCAATTAACTACATATATGAACAGCAAAAATAACGTGTTGATTTATGGCTTGAAAAAATAGAGAAAATATCATCAGTGGTGCTAAAATAACTGGAAATCAAAAAATTATACATCAAAGAAAAATTTTAAATTTAGAAAAGAAATAGGTGCAAACATAAATCCTCAAGAGACTGGTAAGGTATGGATTTCAGTTGATTTTTGACACTGTCTACATTAAACAGAGGACTAGCACATTCAATCATCCACAGACATCATGTCCAGCCCTTCCTTCAAATCAGAACCCATCAGCAAAAACGTCACGGTGTCTTCCAAAGTTGTCTGGACTGTCACATCCAGTTTGAGAAGCTGCAAAACCAAGATGACAAAATTCACTACCTGCTGCTCATCTTTTGTCAGCCCCCTGGACTCACACGGTTGAATCAATCTCTCGACTTCTCTGTGCCTTAGAAAACGTTGATTAAGCCTCCCGGGCCCCCACACGAAGGCTGCTGCCTGCTTCCCTCATTCTGTGTCCCCCTCATTCATGCATGCTGGCTCTTTTCATCTTCTGAAGTTTACTTCCGCTTCTTCCGGCTGTGTGATATTTGTTCTTGATGGTCTTTCTTCACGAAAGGTTCTTCTTCCACGTCCCATGACTTTTGTTCATGTCTCTGCTCAGTGTCACATTCTCATGGTGCCCTCCATGGTCACCTCACATGACAATTCCTGCCAGGCACACTGGCACGCACCTGCAGTTGCAGCTACTCAGGAGGCGGAGGCAGGAGTGGGAGTGCTTGAGCCTAGGGGTTATGGACTTGCCTGGGCAATCCAGAAAGTCTCTTACCCTAAAAAAAAAAAAGCATTACTGGAATCTGAGTTTATTTGCCTTTTTGTTCTGTTTTGGTTTTTTGGGACACGGTCTCCCTCAATAGTTCAGGCTGGCCTTGAACTCACTCTATAGTTTAGGCTGGCTAAAACCCACAGCAATCCTCCTGGCTCCTAAATGCTAGGATTATAGTCAGGTGCCACCACGCCCAGCTGGGTTTATTTGCTTTTCTTAATCTATCTTTCTCAGTACCACGTCAACTTTTGGAGGGTTGAAGTTAAATTTTAAACTTACTACCTTTTCTTGAAACACAACAGATACTATGTAAATATTTGTCAAAGGAATCAAAGGATAAATTTACCTTTGAGAACAGAATGCTCTATAATTTAACAAAGATCCCTTGACAGAGTCTTTTAATAGTGAAGGACTGCTTTTAGAACAGAGTCTAATGAGGCAATGAGACTTCTGCTGGTTGTTCTTACCCTATGTCCAAAGAGACAGAAGATTCCTTTCCCACTTGAACAATATTTGTCCACCTGCAGGAAAAGGGCTGGACCACAGACTGTACTGGCTGCGGGGCTCTGGAGCATGGCTCTGTACCAGGCTGACCACAGAGTTCATGTGAGAGCGGCTCATCTTGTGTGAGCTGACAGTGAAGACCAGGCTGTGAGAGTGGAGGAGTGTGGGTCAGCACGCGTCAGCCAACAGCCGTGGGAATTGTGTCCGCTTGGATAATCAACATCTCCTTTGGGAAGCTGGATCTACATGACACTATACAGACAGCGGTATTAATCCCGAGAATCACCTCAGCGGGAGAGATGGAAAGCGTCCCATTACTTTTGTAACCTGTGCCCTAGGAAACCTATTTTCCTTTCCTCTGAACTTTTGTCATTGAAGAAAAGCTAATTAGAAGCCAGAAAGAGGTTAAAGTTCCCTCAAAGACAGAATTTCAAACAGAGAAGGGAGGGGAAGTTTTGCAAGCATGGCAATCAGAAGTGGCTTTGATAGCCATTAAAGTGACCTCAAGTTCACCTTCACCATGTAAGCCTCAATCTATTTTTACTCAATCAACTGAAAGAAAAAGGAAAAAAAAAAAAAATCTTGACATTGTGTAGCCTACCCCTTGGTAAATAAACAAGGATCTTGCTCTTTTTCCAAGACTTCTATGGGCTTAATGATGCAGAAAATGTGAATTTAGAATTGAAAATATGTATTTGTATATAATTATTGCAAATTTTACTCTGAGGTACTAGCTAGTTTAAATTAAAAGTCAACAAAAATGCATGTGGAATGCTGATTATAAAATGTCATACCTATTATCATCATCTATTCAAATATTTATTTTTTCTGGGGACTCCATAGCCATGAGGATTGGTAATGAGATATTGAGCCTTTTCCATTAGTATTCTGCTTCACATGGAGTATGGCTTAAAGCAGGAAAAAAAATACAATTCTCATCTCAGTTTTCGCTGGCTGCTCTTTGTGAAAGGAAAGAAGGCTGCTCTAAGAACTAGCCCTAGAGAAGGGAGATTTAGGAGAGGAAGCAGTGGAAAGAGGAGGAGGGGAGCTAAAAAATGAAAAATAAAAACCCAGCTGTATTACAAACATGTCCTCATTCCCCAAGGTGATTCTAATCTGCATGTACTACGAACATGTACTAAAAAGAAAAGAAAGAATTAGCTCTAGGGAAAATGAGAAAGATGAACTTGGCTTTCACTCTTGGTTTCCTGTTTTTGCCCTGATGTTCTTGAGAGGATCCTGTCCCAACAACACGGGCCCTTTGCTGGGACTCCTCCATCCCCTTTTTTGACTCCACCAACCTTCACTCTCTGCTCTTTAGGATGGGGACATCTTTTTAGTTCTTTAGCATAGCTGTCACTTTGGGTCATCAAGCCTTAGAATGAAGTTGCCCTCTGAGAGTTAAACTCTGTATGAATTTCTCATGGATCACAGCATAGGTTGAGAAGTAACTTAAAGCCCTCAAATGGTTTCCCAGGCAGTAAGACTGAACATCAGTAAGATTGAAGAGATGAATATATATCTATACATTGGTGATGGTGGCGGGGTCTGGTCGGCCAAGGATCGAAGTCCGTCATCAGAGACAGGGCACTGGTCAAGGATGGAGATCCTTCTGACTGCTTTTGTAGTGGAAACTTGTGCAGAAACCACCAAATGTCCAAGCAGTAAAACTGCCTCCCATTCCCACAGCTCCATCTTCTGTTCTTTTCAAGCAACAACTGATAACTTGGCTTTCTATCCTGATGAAGTGAATGCAAAGATTCTGCATGCCTAGTAATTATTTTCATATTAAAATGTATAAGCTGGTACTGTGGTAAAATGGCAGTATGAGGTGAACTGCACACTACCATCATTTCTAGAACTCCATGAAGTTTCAGAGGCCACTGGGTATAAATGGGACACCCAAATGGGATCAGACCACTGTGGTTCATTATGGGTGGTGGGTAGAGAAATCGTGGAAATAGATATCACCTGAGCTATGATTGAAGGAAATGCAGGTTGTATACCTTTAGGGGTTGAATTATATCCCCCAAAATTATATGTCAAATACTTAGGCACCCTTCTTCCAGGACCTCAATCTGATCTTATTTTGAAAGAGAATCATTACCGAAATAACTAATTAAACTAAAATTCATCATATTGGAATAGTGTAGGCCTTTAATTTAATATGATTGGTCTCATTAAAAGAGGGAAATGTAGACAGAAACAAAGACAGAAGATTGACAGGTGAAGATCAAGACAGGATTGAAATGAAACTGCCACAGGCTAAGAAATACTTGGGGACTACTAGAAGTGGAGGAGGCAGTGAAGAATACTCCTGTGTGGACCCAGAGGGTATGGTCCTTCTAACACCTTGATTTGGGATCTTTAATTCAAGAGCCGCTTTCGGTTGTGAAAGGCCACCCATTTGTGATAACTTCTTATCGGAGCCATAGGAAGTAGTGCATGTTCATAAGAACATGAGACACCTCAGGACTTCATATTCCACAGTTTTCTAGGAGAAAAGAGTCTGTCAGTCTTAGGGTCTTGCTGTCCATATCTATGGGGTAGGAGGTGGGGAGTCTGACTGCTATGAATTATACAGTTTTGAACTAAACAAATTAAAAGTATGCCACCCCAAATACTGGCAAAATGACTATTTTGAATTAAAGACTAAAAAACTGGCACAAAATATCATTTTGAGCTTAAAAGCAAGAGATGACATTCTCATGGGAAAGATGTCCTCCCTATACCACAGTGAACAGTATTCTTGTCACAAAGGACAGGAAGTTGAAGCCAAGAGAAATCAGGGCAAACAAAGCCCATTAAAGCAAACCTTATCCTCCTCATTTCAATTTAACTACCCTCATTCAGGCTCCCTGGCCCTGTCACATTTCACAACCTCCTGTTTCTTGTCAGGGATTGACTCTGATTAGTTCTTGGGTCTTTATTTTTTTATGAGGGCTCCTATGCCACATACAATAAACAAACAAATAAATACATTTACATGTTTGTCTTGTATTGATCTTTCTTATTTCAATATAGTTCTTGGCCCAGCTAGGACCCTAAGAGAATAGGAGTGGACTGTTACCTCCCCTAGAGTGCTGACCATTGAGAAAGGTGGGGGCACAGCTTAGCCAAAACTGACTGGCTAGCCTGGGGTGGCATTTACCAGGAGAGCCTTTTTACAAATTTGCAGGCTCTGCTGGGAAATCTTCTAGTACAGATGTCTGAGCTACACCTTAGACCAATTAAATCAGAACATTTAGGAATGAGGATTGCCTATAACATTTATTTTTTTAAAAGCTCATCAGGTAACTGATATGTAGCCAGAGTTTAATCCAACTGTTTGAAATTATTTCCAAGTTTCTTTTGCCATGTTCTTATTTAAGTGTCTAATTTGAACCTTGTCAAGCAAGATACACTGTAGGTGTACTCCATCATTCTTGTTAATCTAGCCATCACCAGGAAAAGAAAAAGCACTGGTTGGTAAATTGCCATATCCACTCTTATGATGGCAGTTCAATAGCGCATCTCAAATAATTTTTAACATGATATTTGTTTTAAAGGTGAAGACCACTTCCATTTCTATACCTAAAGATGACTAAAAACTGAAAAATTAAGTTCTTTGGCAAAGCACTGAGATGTGTGGTGAGATGGAAATCCTTTTCTCTTATGCCTTTCTAATCTTGGCCCATAAATTAGGAATTCCCAGGTTCTTAGAATTATTAGCTAATGCTTCTGCCTTTTGCTTGGTCCCTTTGGTGGAATTTCTAGAATACTATTAAGTTGTTGGCGCCCATCTCAGCAAGCCTGTCCACTAGACACAGGTGTTCCTGTTCGCAAGTGATGAACACGAGGACACGCCCCACTCACAGAGGGCTCACTTGCAGGTGTGCAGCTGACCAAGACAATTCAGGAGAGGAACAGGAAGCCTGCCTTGGTTATACGCTTAAGTGGCTTGTTCTAATCTAGTTTTATTAGCAATGAATATTTTGATCTCCATGTAACTTTTGAGCCATTTCTCGATGGATTCAGCAAGAGTGTGGCTGAGTTCCCGACATCTGTAACAATTTAATCTGACCAGCTTGACCGTCTTTATTTGTTGTGCTTCATGCAAGCCAGGTTACAAAGTGTTCAGTGCAATTCAACCACTCTAGCTTTTGGTCAAATTAATTGGTTTTGGCTGAAAGCAATGAAGGCTGGATTAGCAGAAGCTGGAAAGTATTTGTCATCCTGATTAGCGCAGCAGAATTCTTCTTTTGTAATGTTTTGTGGTGATACTAAGCTAAATGCATGAACATAACTTGATTAATATCTCTTTTTAACTGGAAAATATTAGTTTGCTATTCTGGTGTCGATTATTAGTTTTGGTAGAGTCCTGATTATATAGAAATCTTCATAATACTTCATAGCCTGATTTTCACATTATCTTTCTTAGAAGGAAATGGTTTCTTTCATTCTTGGAATAAGTCTAGGATACAAAATTTCTAGGCTTATTGACTGGAACACTTGATTTAAACTTTATATCTTTATTGAGATGTTCCTAACTATAAAATCAACTTTTAATGGATTTATAATCCTGTAATCATTGCTACTATGAAACTGAGATTACTTCATAGCTATAAAATTATGACAGTATTTGTGAAAATTCTTCCCCAAATCCATATGAAAATTTTTAAATAAAATAATAAACTAAGCTGACCAATGTACAAAAATGTGTTGAATTAAAGATATTACCTTGATTCTAGAAAACATATATAAGTATTTAAAATAATGACCCACCTTTATTCTTAAGAAAATTATGTGATATAAGGTTTCTTATCAGTTGTCTCCAGTTTTAATCTTATGAGTTTTAATTTCTTAGATTTTGAATTCTAGTAACTGTACTCTGAAGAAAATTGGATATTTTCAGCCACAAAGAATTGATTAAAAGAAATTTCTGGGAAGAGACTATATTGATAGAAATTATGTAGTCAAAGATTTAAATTTATGAACAAAAGATTTTTTAATGTCCTCAGCCTACATGATAAATAATTCAAAGCCAAATTTAGGAGCCCTCCACCCAGAAAAAAATTACATTATCCAATTTCTGTTATGTTATCCTGAAGTGTAAGCAGCAAGTTCATTAAAAATTAATGGAGTAATCAGACAAATTCTATGACTATGCGTGAGCTTCTCATTAATGTTTCACTAGACAGCATTAAGGAAGGCTAAATAGACTGTACCAGATCTAGAGATAATAAATGGATTTCAAAGCAACTTAATGACCTTCCAGTAAACACAGCCTTGAAACAGGAAAGAAAGGATTTTAGAAACCTATACTGTATAAGAGCTATACTTTTTGGCTGTGTCTATAGTAGAAAAGCAGAATAGAGTATGATCAATTACCCACTTAATTTGATGAATCAAGAGGGTGAGTTTAAATATTACTTGGAGCCGGGGATAACTGATTGGGCTGTCATTAACAGGTTAAAGTGCCCATTTCTCCCTTGACTAAGTACTGTTTGACTAGCGCGCAGTTTCTCAGTAGCAACACAATTGGAATTTGTGCATGAATAAATCTCTGTTTCAGGAAACTCACATATGTTGCAAAATGTTTAGCAGTATCTCTGGCCTCCATCCATTGGAGGCCAATAACATAGCCTAGTTAAGACAACAAAAATGTCTCCATACTCTGCCAAATGTCCCTTGACATTTAGACCCAAAGTTGGTGAGAGGAATCATACCTGTTATATAGAAACAGAGAATTCCAAGAATACAATAGCTCATCTGAGCAAGAATTTGTATGTACCATTAAATGAAAGGATTTTTGCAATCATTTGGTCAATTTGCACCTCATAGACAAACTAGTTCATTCAGATCAAAATTTCTTCTCTGAGATTTGACATCTAACCTAACTCATTAGTGGACATATATTAATTTTAACTTGAGGTTTCAAGCTCAGAAATACCTCAATACAAAGGTCAGGTCCAAAACAACCAGTGATTCAGCCTCATGAGCCTAATTATACTTAATGAATCTTGTGCATGTACGTGCGCACGTGCGCGCGTACATACACACACACACACACACACACACACACACACACACAACCCCCTCTCTCTCTAAGAATTCTTCCCATTGATTTCTGGTCATTGGGCTCTCAGTCTGGACTCTACAGCCTCCTCTTCATTTGCCTATACAGGTCTGTTTCAGTTTAAGTAACAGTTAATATAATAATGAAAAGCATGTGCTTTTGAGCCAGGTGAAGCCACCCTTGACTTCAGGTCCCATGATTTATCAGTCCCTCATCAGTGATTTTTTATAAAAGATTCAATCATAAGACTGCCAGGGTTGTCGTGAGAATTATAGGAGCTGGTTAGGAGAGCAGTGCCTCTGTTAGTCACAGACCCAGGTACAATGCTAAGAAAAATGAGGATTAGTTTCACGTGTAAAATGCTTTTGGGAGGCATTAGAAGGAACTGGTAAGATTGTATTAGAAAGTCATCAGAAATTGGAGCCTTTCTATGTTTCTGCTTTGGAATTTTGAGTGAGTTGTTCCATCCTGGGGGTTAACAGGTAGCTGCTGAACTTTCAAACATGATTTCCTCACCCTTAGTTAACTTTCCTCTCATTGCTGAAACAAAATACCTTGCACCCAAGGTTAAAGAGGGAAAGGTTGTTTGGCTGACAGTTTGTAGAGGTTTTGGTCCATAATCTGCTGGCTCCGAGGAAGGGTGGTGGAGGGGCCACAGTTCATGGAGGCAGAAACAGCAAAAGCAGCACAAGACCTTACCAGTATCTTTCTGCCCCTTTTATTCCATCCGGACTACTGGGATTGGGGCCATATCAAACTCACGTATAGTGCTTTAGTAATCATGTATTCCAGATTCAGCCACCCTCTGAAAAGAAAAACGCCGCCTTATCCACACGATGAAGTGGGACATCTTTGGGGGGGACCCTAACACAATGCATAACACAGCAGAAAGAAAGCAAAGCCCAGTGAGCACAGCCACGTTTTCAAAGTGCTTCTTGATGACCTCTTTTGTTGTGTTTTTTTTGAAACAAGGTCTTGCTTTGTACTTCAGGCTGGCCCTGAGCTCAGCCTCAAACTCACATCACAGCAATCCTCCTCACTCTGCCGCCCGAGTGCTGGGATTACAGGTGTGAGCCACCACGCCTGGCATTGTGGTATGTGGTACTGATTGCTGCTGGGTGTGAGTCTCCACGCCCAGTATTGTATGTGATTACCAGGGGATTAAACCCAGGTCCTTGCTCTTGCAAGACAGGCACCAGAACCACTGAGCTAAATCCCCGGCCCATTCTCTTCTTATTCTTATCGGCCACACATGTGAAAAAGGGTAGGCAATGTTAGTTTTAAAGTAGGTCCAGTTGTTGCCAACAACATAAGTTTTATTAATGAGAAATATTGACTGTTATATAGACACTAGCAGGCTGGTCAGTTTGACACACTCTGCCCATCTCACTGCATCAGAAGAATCCAAGAATTTACTTGACAATAGAAAAGTAAGGAAGAGCTGATTCTATGATGCCATCATTTTTGATGCTTCTTGAACTGTATGTTCTATGGCTGGCACCCATGTTTTGAGTGAGTGCTAAGGATCCTGCCACAGGCCAGGGCTTGGTCTTCACACTATAGAGAGGGCTGGAGCCATCATGCTGGCCTGTTATCGGATGTCCAGTCACCTCCAGAGTACTGAGTAAGGAGGGCTTTCATGCTTTGTAGAACTTGTCACCATGTCCTTCCTCGATCTCCAAAACAACCGTGGACTCAAACACCAGTCTCAAGGAATTTGATTCCCCTGTCATTAACAAGTAAAAGTGCCCACTACTTATTGTTGGGCATTCTGTTATTCATAGCCGTAAGCATCTTTGCTGTTAAATGGAAGAAGAGACTGTTATGCAACACCTGTTATCTTCTTTAAAAAAAAATTATATTCCACGGGCCAGGGATTTAGCTCAGTGGTTCTGGTGCCTGTCTTGCAAGCACAAGGACCCGGGTTCGATTCCCCCAGTAACCACATACAATACTGGATGTGGAGACTCACGCCCAGCAGCAACCAGTACCACATACCACAGTGCCAGGCATGGTTGCTCACATCTGAAATCCCAGCACTCGGGAGGCAGAGGCAGGAGGATTGCTGTGATGAGTTTGAGGCTAAGCTCAGGGCCAGCTTGAACTACAAAATGAGACCCTGTCTCAAAAAACCTAAATATATATATATAT
>PVIR01026172.1:0-23262 GCA_004026965.1 Petromus typicus | reverse complement strand
TTTTTTTTTTCTCATTTCTGTCTGGATTTTCTGCCTTGTAGCTCTTTCTGGGTCAAAGGAAGAATGTACCAGCCAAACTGTAACAGAAGGAGTATCAGGGAGCGGAGAGTTGTGGCACAGGCCTGTTAATTCCACTGACTCAGGAGGCTGAGGTGGAGGATTGTGAATCTGAGGCCAGCCTGGCTAATATCTGGAGAACCTGTCTCAAAAAAATTTAAAAAAATGCATGAGGAACATATAGAAGACCAGATAGGTAGTGAGAAATTGACAAATTTGAAGAGTTTTAATACTTGAATTTTGTAATATACTTTTGTTGTCAATTGTTCCTTCTTAATCAGAAAGTTATGTGTCCCTGTGGCATTGCATACAAAACAGGAACTTCATAAGATTTCTTTCTGTCCTCTACTGTTGTCACTGCAGAGAATGTTGCTTACAATATGGATCTTATTGGTAAAGCTTATCCAGATATTCATAATTTTCACATAAATCACTAGGGTAATTTAGAATGACTCTCACTTTGTTTATAGAAGTGGCCTTTGGTTTCACTGTGAATTAAAAAAATTTTTTCTCTTTAAACTCATTTTCAATTTCTCCAAAAGTTAGTTATTAGGCAGTTCAACTTAAGGGAGCTAGTGCAACTCAGTAATTAAGCAGTTAAAAGTAACAGGCTTGGAAAGAAACAGCCCTAAATTGGTGTGTTAGTTATACTGTGAAACAGATGCCTTACCTTGGGACACTTAGAATTTTCATTCTCTAATTTTGTATAAAACAGAGATAATTGTATAAAACAAGGATAACAGAACTTGTTTTGTAAAATTGCCTCTGAGGATGAATGATATGCTATCCTTAAAGCACTCAGCATTTCATCTACACTGGCAATACTTATTAGGTAAAACCATATGCTAAGCACTATGCCATGTACTGGTTCCCTTTTTTCACATTTTCCCCTAACCTCCACTCCCCCTAACCTTCACTCCTTTATCAGGGAAAACTGCCACTGTGCCTTTGGAGTTAGCTCAAATCCTCCAAGAAATGAATGCCAAGAAAGGATCAGACATACAAAGTAATTATTAGGGAAGACATCTGTGGAAGATAAAAGGGAGATTTCTTCTTCTTCTTCTTCTTTTTTTTTTTTTTTTGAGACAGGGTCTCGCTTTGTGGTTCAGGCTGGCCCTGAGCTTAGCCTCAAACTCACATCACAACACTCCTCCTGCCTCTGCGTCCTGAGTGCTGGGATGACAGGCGTGAGCCACCATGCCCGGCACTGTGGTGTGTGGTACTGGTTGCTGCTGGACGTGAGTCTCCACGCCCAGTATGGTATATGGTTACTGAGGATCAAATCTGGGTCCTTGCGCTTACAAGACAGGCGCCGGAACCACTGAGCTAACTCCTTGGCCCTGTCACACCAAATTTTTATTTTACAAGAAACTTCTATCAACGATTAATTTCCAAGTTAAGAAACTAGAAAATTTTGGGCCAGGGCTTTAGCTCAGTGGTTCTGGCGCCTGCCTTGCAAGTGCAAGGGCCTGGGTTCAATCCTCGTAACAACATACAACAATGCTGGGTATGGAGACTCACGCCCAACACTCATCAGAACCACATACCACAGTGCCGGGTGTGGTGG
This sequence comes from Petromus typicus, assembly GCA_004026965.1. Lineage (NCBI taxonomy): Eukaryota > Metazoa > Chordata > Mammalia > Rodentia > Petromuridae > Petromus > Petromus typicus. The sequence goes on along the minus strand of PVIR01026172.1, from coordinate 21,638 downwards.
CTCATGCCTGTAATCACAGCACTTGGGAGGCAGAGACAGGAGGATTGCTGTGAGTTCAAGGCTGAGCTCAGTCAGGGTCAGCCTGAACTGCAAAGTGAGACCCTGTCTTAAAAAAAAAAAAAAAAAAAACAAAAACAAAAAACCAGAAAGAAAGAAAATTTAAACTTAAAAACTAAAATCAAAAGAAAACAAATAATAAAAAAACGACTGAACTTGAAAACAAGAAAATTCAGTAAATCTGTGAAAGCAAAGATAAGTTTTGAGAGTTGAGACTCACAAAGCTTGACAAGCCTGCTGCCAGGGAAAGATACAAATAACCAATTTTAGGAATGAGAGGTAGATCTCCATAAACAAGACAAGAAGAAAAAAGGTGTGTTGTTAACAGATTCACATTAATAAACTAAACAACTTAGACATTTTCACACATAAAACATCCACTTCAGTAGCATTAGCAGTAAGGATTTTCTGATTTAGGTAATTTTGGCTACTGTAGACAGGGCTGGAGAAATATAGAAGGTCTTTTTTTTTTTTTTTTTTTCTGGAGACAGGGTCTCACTTTGTAGTTCAGGCTGGCCCTGAACTCCCCATGCAGCTCAGGCAAGGCTGGAACTCACAGCAATCCTCCTGCTTCAGCCTCCCGAGTGCTGGGGTTACCAGCGTGAGCCACTTTGCCTGGCACCGAGGTACGTGGTACTGACTGCTGGTGGGCGTGAGTCACCATGCCCTTTATTGTTGAATGTGGTTACCTAGTTCAAACTCCGGACTTGCCAGGCAGGTGCCAGAACCACTGAGCTAATAGAAGGTATTTTCATTTCCATGACACTATTATTCTAGAGGCGGGGAAACCAATTAAAATTTAATACTTACCATAGGAGAAGAGAGGATGAGGAAAAGTTTCTACGAGAAGGATCACCCCAATAATAATATAAAGATCTGTAAGTAAAGGCCCGCATCCCCTCCTTCCCGCGAGCCCCGCCTTCCCGCGAGCCCCGCCTTCCCGCGAGCCCCGCCTTCCCGCGAGCCCCGCCTTCCCGCGAGCTCCGCCTTTCCGCGAGCCCCGCCTTCCCGCGAGCTCCGCCTTTCCGCGAGCCCCGCCTTCCCACCAAGAGCCGCTGAGGGCAGTTGTGCGCCTGCGCACCCGAGCCGCGGGCTCTCCGCAGGGGGAGAGGCGGTCGCCGGAAGCGTGACCTCTCCCTTCTGGTGGGTATTCCCATCCGGGTTACGTCGGTCTTCCGGATTCTTGTACGCCGCCTTCTCGGCGACTTTTTGGTCTTCCGCTCTTGACCACCGCCCCTGATCCTGTACACCCGTGTCGGTCCTGCCTTTTTCGTATCGCCCCTTCGCCGGTCGCGCCAGGGCATAGGTCCCCTGCTGGAACCAGATCCCAGCCGGGTCTTCTTCGGCTCGGGCCGCGCCGTTGTCCGGGTCCAGGCAACGGGCTGTAGAGCCTGCCGGACGGCCCGGGTGAGTGGGGATGGCGGGAGGGCGCAGCGGTGCGGGCCCGTCGGGGGCGGGGCGCGCGGTAACTTTTTCGAAACCTGTGTTTTGTTTTGCTTAGGAGGTTCCGGCGGGATCCCTCGGCTGCAGCGCCTTTTGAGGACTCTCAGGGCCTCTTGGAAGTTTTCTCTAACTGGTGTCCTTTGGTACCACCTTACTTCCTTACTCTGTCCTCGTCCGGGACCGAAAGGGAAAGATTATCTCGGAACTTCTGCATAGTGTTTCAAAGGGCGGTGGAGAAGGAAGGTAAAGGTCCAGATTAATTATTTTAAAAGGCATTCACCTTTAAGACTTGTAAGTGTCAGGAAATTGTCTTAGTTCTCCGCTTTACGGGAAAATGCCCAGGTTGGGACTGAGAGTTGAATACCCGCCCTTCTGTACCCGTTCAGCCTTTGTAAATATGATCTCCGTAAGGACACAAGGGCTTAGATGCCTCTCAATTTCTGGATTACTTATGTTCTCGGTCCGATTTTGTCTCTTTGAATTTTATGTTTAAAGTAGATACATTTACACCAGGAGGGTGAAGAGAAAAGAAACTGAAACTCAAGCCAAGTTGACTCCTTGTGAACAGCTACTCAGTATGATTTTGTGAAGAAAAAGATCAAAACTAAGCCCTAGTTTGTGTGTTTTTATGGCAGGCAACATACAAGTATTACCGTATTATAAGGTCCACAAGGCTGTGATTTAGGAGTATTGATTAGTACCCAGTAGCAGTAACGTGACTTTGTTTATGTCAGTAGCTCCAAATTATGTCTGCTCTAGAAATGCCTTGTGTTACGTTGACTCCATGTGGAACAGGCCATTTGTTAGTCACTTAAGAAATGTCTAGCTGGCACCCGGTGACTAGATTCATTTTTTAAACACTTGGGTGTGATTCTATTCTTTTAATTCATAATTTTTTAGTTTTCTGAAACAGGGTCTCGCTTTGTAGTTAAGGCTGGCCCGGAGCTTACTCTATTATAGCCGAGGCCATTCTCGAACTCCCAGCGATCCTCCTGCCTCTGCTTCCCAAGCGCTGGGATTACAGGAGTGAGCCGCCATGCTCAGCATTCTGATATGTGGCACCAGGGATGGAACTGGGACCTTGCGTTTGCCAGGCAGATGCCAGAAGCACTGAGCTAAATCCCCGGGCTGATTAAATTCTTTGTAAAAAGAAATGTTGTGATCAAAACCTGGAGATGGTTTTGTCAGTGGGTGAGCAGAATTTAAGAACTGGACTTTTTGTGTTGCAGAGGAAAAAGTGAATTTAGGAATCCAAACGTGTAAACAGAGAGGACAGGTGACTTGCTGTGGCCAGTGCAATTCCATATGCTATATTAGGTAGATTCTGCTTTCCAGGGAATTCTGATGAGGGTATTATGTAATCTTGAGTATTCTGTAATTTGTTGGAGAAGTCAGGTCGAGGACAAATAACCAGGGTGTAAATTTCAAGAAACAACACTATATTGCTAGGAAATACTTTATGAACTTAACTCTTTTGTCTCATGGATGATCATTTACAAATGAACTTGTGATTTCCCATTGAGTCAAACTTACTGAGGAAGCAATATTTTCAGAAGCAGTCGTCAGGGTTCTTTTTTTTACAGCAAGAACAAGCACAGTGGTTTTTATAAAAACAGTTCAAACTTTACCTAGATTATTTTATAGTTAGAATTATAGATACAAATTAATTTTTTAAGGTAAGAAAAATAGGATACTGTCAGTCTCTGAAGTTTGTCATAAAATTTATCATACTTGACTACCACAGGTAATGTGGGATAATGTTTTGTGTAGGTCATTTGTATTTAGTGAAGGAGTTTTTCATTAAGAATATAAAGAAGCCCAGGTTGGTGGCACACCTTCGTAATCTCAGCACTCTTGGAGGTCGAGGCAGGAGAATTTCGAGTTTAAGCTTATCCTGGGCAATTCAATGACTCATTGAAAGCTTATCTGAAAATAAACAAAAAAGAGCTGGTGATGTAGCTCATGTTCAAGGCCCTGAGTTCAATTTCTGGTGCCACCAAAGAAGCATATAAAGATTTAAAATAACTATCCAAATGATAACTGTTTTGAAAATATCCCTTATGTCATTTATTATTTATAGTGGGTTCTTGTTTTGGTATTATTTTTATCAAAATTATTGTTGAAATGTGTTAGAAAAAGGACTAAAAATTCAGGAACTTTCACTTTACTTCCTTATCTCTAGATGGTCATGAAGCATACCTGCGTTGATGAGTGTTAAATACTCTTGATTTAATTTCCTGGGAATGATTCTCTTCACTTTAAAAGCTGATTGGGTAATGAGACTGAAGAGCCAAGATCCTTGTTGAGAGCCTGTCAGGAATGTTTTGTTTTGTAGGAATTTCCCCAGAGTAAATTTTTGACTGTGCTGAGCTTATAACCCTAGGATAATTTGATTATTGAATTTGTAGTTCTTGTCAGAGATATAAGAGTGGCTCAGGCTGGGCCTGAGCTCACTATGTAGCCCCAGCTGGCCTTGAACTCGCCTTGATCTTTGTGCCTCTGCTTCCTGCGTGCTGGGATTACAGGTGTGTACTACCATGCCTGACTCACACAAGGTATTTTTTGACTTACACAGTTTGGGTTTCAACATGTAATGGGATAGAAATAAAGTGAGGTCTGGGTTTTTTGTCATTTTGTGTCTTCAAGTTTAAATGAGTCAATCTATCAATCTGTTGGTCTTATTTGAGTCTAAAGCAATGGTGGTAAACCTGAGGCACAGCATAACTCACCAGGATGTGTGTTATCATTGAAAGCTCCAAAACATTCAGTACCAGTGATCCACAGAAAAACGTAGCATTCATAGGTCTTAATAAAACAGTCTATGTTTTAAGCTGTGAACTGATTTAGATAAAACTGAAAATAAGACATTTTAATTCATTTTTCTCAATAAAAATACCCTGCTTTTATTCAATCTAAAGTATCTGTATTCTAACAAAATCAAGCAATATTCATTACAGTGAATCATTGTTAATGTCATTTTCTCCTGTATCCTATGAAATTGGAATTATATTTAATGGGAAGTTAGGTCAGGGAAGCAGAGTAAATATCAAGCTTTTTTCCAGGCAAAGAATAGAACAAGGTGTTAGTTTTTGTTCTTGACTGCAATCTGTGATTACTGAAGGAACTTTTTTTTCTTTAATTCTCTGGTTTTTTCCTCAAAATCTTTATTGGTACATTTTATATACACGTCATAGTCACTTTCAGCATTGAGAATTTGTACCAGTATATGATATGACATAACTTGATTCTCATTTTTTCCCATTCCCCATAGGGGCAAGAGTGGAAAAATAAAGTGAATGTACTTTTTTTTTTTTTTTTTTTTTTTTTAGGTTTTTTTGGAGACAGGGTCTCGCTTTGTGGTTCAGGCTGGCCTAGAGCTCAGCCTCAAATTCACATCACAATCCTCCTGCCTCTGCCTCCCGAGTGCTGGGATTACAGGCGTGAGCCACCACGCCCGGCACTGTGGTATGTGGTACTGGTTGCTGCCGGGGAATCGAACCCGGGTCCTTGCGCTTGCGAGACAGGCGCCGGAACCACTGAGCTAACTCCCCGGCCCCCAAAAGTGAATGTACTTTTAATAAAGGATGCCATAGAATGCTTTTTCATGCAAGGTATTTGTCCACTTCCTTTTATCAGTGAACTTTAGTGAGTATAGGTCAACAGATGCAGATTTTCTTTTTTTTTTGAGACAGGGTCTCGCTTTGTAGTTCAGGCTGGCCCTGAGCTCAGCCTCCAACTCACATCACAGCAATCCTCCTGCCTCTGCCTCCCGAGTGCTAGGATTACGGGTGTGAGCCACCATGCCCGGCACTGTGGTATGTGGTACTGATTGCTGCAGGGTGTGAGTCTCCACGCCCAGTATAGTATGTGGTTACGGGGAATCGAACCCGGGCCCTTGCGCTTGCGAGACAGGCGCCGGAAACACTGAGCTAACTCCCCGCCCCCCCTTTTTTTTTTTTAAATCTCCTGTAATAAGAAATGTTTATAATAAGATATTGTAAGTTTTTTCTGACCATTGTAAAACACTCAGCTGGGTGTAGTAATGCATGCTTGAAAATCTACCTGTAATAATCCCTGGGAGACTGGGACAGGATTAAAAGTTCAGCCCTGCCTGGACAATTTAGTTATTTAGTGAGATCCTGACTCAAAATACAAAAAAGGTGAGCCAAGGATTTAGTTCAGTGCTTCCGGTGTCTGCCTCGCAAGCACAAGGTCCTGAGTTCATCACTGTGCCACATACCACAGTGCCAGGCATAGTGGCTCATGCCTGTAATCCCAGCTCTCAGGAGGGAGAGGCAGGAGGATTGCTGAGAATTAAAGGATAACCTGGGTTACATACTTTGGGACCAGTTTGAACTACAAAACGAGACCCTGTCTCAAAAAAAAAGGGGATGAGGATGTATGCAATGTGAAGGCCTTGAGTTAAATCTCCTGTACCACTAAGTAAATAAATTTAAAAAAAAATGACAAAGTCAGGCATTTGGGACAAGATTGATCATGATCCCAAGTTTCTTAGCCTATCTGAGGCCAGCCTAGAGAATTTTAAATCTTTTAGAACTGAAAAAACAATGAACAAGAGTCAGATAATTTAATCTACTGAAAATGAAGGTTTAGTGCTTTTTGTATCTTGTCTTGTTCTCCACATACCTGTTACACAAAAATTGTCATGTAGAATCATATAAATCTATAACAAGTGACATGCAGATAAGTTCAATACTGAGGTTTATTACAGGTAGAGATACAGGATGCCTGCAGGAGCAGAGTGTGCCTCAGAAATGAGGCACAATCCAATCAGGACCTAGGAATCTTTATGTGTTTGGAGTGGTGAGAATCTGGAATTTACTAATTTATAATCGTAGTTTTGTCTAGTGGGTAAGAGAAGTGACCCACCTGTACTGAGGTAATGATCTATTTATATGGGAAATCCTAAAAGGATGGTCTGTTCACGGAAGAAAGAACCATTTGGAAGTAAAAAGGGAATGGGCAGATCCCTTTATAGCTGAAAGGAAATTGCCCAGGCTCTTGTTTTAAAGTGTCAGTTTTTCTTTAAAATACAATTTTAAAAGTCTTAATGTTCTTGTTTTCTTTCTACATAGTTGTATTTCCTCTGTCCTGCATCATCTTTCCCTGTATCACTTTAGTCCCGCATTTGTGAGGAAGTGCAGTGGCTGATGGTCTTTTTTAGCAGCTACTTCAGGCTGAGGAGCGGGCTTTCATCCTGCCTAGCTAGAGAATGAAAGTGTCATCTTGATGTATCTAAAGGAGACATAGAAGTACTGGGTTCCTGTTTTTGAAGAGCCATCATCTTTTGATAGTGTAAAAAAGAGGGCAAGGATGTAGAAGACATTAGCTTGCAGCAACAATGAATCATATAACAGGAAAGAACTCTAGTGCACGGTATCGTAGCCAGAAAAATTAGGACTTTCTCCTACCAAGTTGTTCTAGGGAACCAGGATGCCAGACAGTTATAAGCTTGCAGCAGAGTCTGTTACTGCACTTTTTTGTGAACATAGATCATGTAATGCAGAGCAAATATTTGCAGACTTGTCAGGAATACACGACATGCTTCTTTGATAATGTCACAGATTTCACCTTGTGCTGCTGTTAGAATATCTAGGGCAGTGGTGGTGAACCTCTTGTTCCTGAGAAGTCCCTTCCTAAAAGCAGCCCACCAAGTAAACCTTCTGCTGTTGGAATCCAGATTCTTCTCCTCATGTGTAAAGAATTGAAAGGGACGAGTAAAAGAATGGTGACAAAGTTTATTTGAAAAAGTAAAAGTGGAGAAACTGGCTGTGCAGAGGGAGCTTGGGCTGAGTAAAAGAGGAAAAAGAAAAAAAGTACATCCTGGAGGACACAGGGCAAGTCACTGTAAGAAAAGCTTCCATAGTGATAGCGCGCTGTTCCTGGCATCTGTGACATTTTGTGCCATCCAAATCTGGAGGAGACCCAGATTTCTGCGAACTTTTACCTGTGGGTCCTGTGCAGCTGTGCTGTGATCTCTTGTCTCAGGCTGACACCACATCTGTGCCAGTCTCTTGAAAACTTGGTCGAATTCTTGTGAGAAGTCCTTGTACCAGGCTTGGGAAGTCTCTTTCCTGTATTTCAGGATCTTGTAATGAACAGGTTGAGCCTACTCAGCCAGCTTTGCCATTTCCCATCTCCTGTTTCGCTATGGCATCCCTGTTATTTTTCTTTTAAGACGAGATGTATGAGTTGTTTTTTTCTAAACTAAACGGGATTAAAACCTCAGTATTCAAGTTTAATTGCAGTGGTGCCACTTTGTGATTAAATAAGTTAGTTTTGGTTTGCGGTTTGGGCAGTCGTCTCCAGAACGTTCACCATCACTGATCTAGGGCTATTTGGTTTTATAGAAGGCTTTTCTCATCCAATTTACTTCTGAATTTAATAATAAAATACCCTCTTTGTGGATAGTAAGATTCCAAGTGCTACATTCCATCCTCAAGTCCTGTTTAAAGATAGCAGACAGATAATTATACCAGTGGAAAATGATCTACTGCATTGTTATCTCAAGATTGGGAGGTTAGCTGGTGATCTATAGTCTTTTTTTTTTTTTTTGAGACAGGGTCTCACTTTGTAGTTCAGATTGGCTCTGAGCTCACTATGTAGCCCAGGTGAGCCTCGAACTGACAGCAGTCCTCTTGTCTCAGCCTCCTGAGTGCTAGGATTACAGGCGTGAGTCATCGCGTCCAGTATTGTTGTATGCGGTACTGATTCCTGGTGGTGTCAGTCATCACACCCGGCATTGTTGTATGTGGTTGCTGGGGTTCCCCAGGCCCTTGTGCTTGCAAGGCAGTTGCCGGAGCCAGTGGGCTAAATCCCCAGCCTGGTGATCTGTAGTCTTAACTCAGTGCCTTTGGACCCATAGATACCTTAACATATATTTTATTGTCCACCTTGGAAGCAGCCAAGGCCATAGGTATATACAGGGCCTCTGAGTTCCACTTGTATGCAGCCCTTCTTATCCTGAATTTTGCCCTCCAGTTAGTAGCAAACAAGTTAGTGTCTCTTAACACAGTAATGTGACTATAGCATTGGGTGGAAATTGACCCCATATTTTGGGTGGGATTGATCTACCCGTCATAGTATTAATTTTTGTTCCCAACAAAAGTATGCTAGATGGCTGAATTGACCACCCCCCCCCCTTTTTGTTTTTGAGACAGGGTCTCACTTTTGTAGTTCAGGATGGTCCTGAGCTCAGCCTTGAACTCACAGCAATTGTCCTGCCTCTGCCTCCAGAATGCTGGGATTGCAGGTGTGAGCCACCATAGCCAGCATTGTGGTATGTGGTACTGATTGCTGTTTTCTTATTTTTTATTTTAAGACAGTCTTGATAAATTGATTGGCTAGGATGGACTTGATTTCATATTCCTCCCACTGTAGCCTTCCAGACTATTGGATTACAGGAATGTGCCATCACATGCTACTCCTTTGTGTAAACCATAGGCTTGGAGAAGAATCTTGAAATCTCACAAATTTTTGGGTGATATGAATTCTCTCCTTTGTTTTATCAGATAGTTAAGGTCTAAATCCTAGGAATCTGGTTGTCATATCATGGCTGAAACCTTTACATGTTAAATTGAGAATAAATGTCAAGGCTGTGGGATTTAGTTAAATATCTTTGTATTTTTTATTACAGTGTTTGGTAGTATTTGATAATTTGATTTTACAATGATTCGGTGATATATTTGGCAAACATGACAGATTCATCAAATTTAAAACTGTATAGATTGATATTAGTTGAATAATATGGTTAATGTAGATTTGGAATTCCTTATTTGTTTTTTGTTACCTACAGTAGAACTGCAAGTGTGGTTTTTTTTTTTTGAGTAGTGGGGAATGAATGCAGGTCTTAGTGGTGAGCTATATCCTAGCCTTTTAAATTTTTTTTTTTTTTTTTTGTAGACAAGATCCACTACATAGGGTAGCTGGGCTTTAAGTTGAAATCCTCCAGCCTCAGCCTTCCAGAATGTTATAGACATGTACCTTCTATTTCAACTTTAAAAAATAACTCTGTAAAGGGATTAGTAACATTATAAGTGACTTTTATATAGCTGATAATTTTTAAAGAGTTAAGTATTTTTAAGATATAATAGTAAGTTGTGATCTTTTTAAATTGTTGTAGGTGGAAGAATACATATGTACTTCCTGTGAGCAAGAGCATGTTCCCAAACTCAATTTTGGGTCGCCCGCCCTTCACTCCAAACCATCAACAGCACAATAACTTCTTTGCCCTGTCACCAACTCTTTATTCACATCAGCAGCTTATAGATGCACAGTTCAACTTCCAAAATGCAGAGTAAGTATAGGGCTGTTTTGGCTCCTTATCATTTTCTTTTTGTCATGAAACCTTTTTTGTATGAAACATTTGATGGTAGAGAAATGTTATTGTTTCTTGTTTTCTCTTAATTGGTAAAATACATAGCTTTTCTGAAGTTTGTCCTTAGGGAAAAATATGTATGTCATTACTGTTCTTTCTTTGCTTTTGATAGCTTGTCTAGAGCTTTGTCATTACAGCAACTGACGTATGGAAATGTCAGTCCAATACAGACCTCAACGTCCCCAATATTTCGAGGAAGGAAGTAAGTACTTTTCACTTATTTTAAAAGAAGATTTTAGAGTTCTGAGAGCTGTATAATAGTTTACCTTATGTAAAATTTTATGTACGCTATTCCTTAGATTTTATTCTTTAGGACTTGTATATTCAGATCAGTAACAGGAGTTTTAAACTTTTGTGTTTAAAAAGTTTTAGAGATTTCTTTGTTGAGTTGTTACTGCTGTTATACAGTATAGATAGAATGAAGCTACATTTATTCAGATAATTACTTTTTAATTGAGACAGGGTCTTGTTTTGTAGTTCAGGCTGGTCCTGAGCTCACTGTGTAGCCCAGGCAAGCCTGGAACTCACAGCAATCCTCCTGCGTTTGTCTCCTAAGTGCTGGGATTACAGGTGTGAGTCACCACTCCCAGTACTGTGGTATGTGGTATGTGGCACTGATTGCTGGTGGCTGTGAGTCACCACGTCTGTCATTGCTGTGTGTGGTTCCGGGAATCAAACTAGGGACCTTCCGCTTGCAAAGGCAAGCACCAGAACCACTGAGCTAAATTTCCATCCCAAGATTAGTTTCTTTTGTGGCCTCCTGCCTTGGCTTGTCGATGACCATTTCAAAAAATGTTTATTTTTATCAGTAAAGTTTATAGTTGATAATGATTATTTCACTGTGGGGGGTTAGTAGTGTACATAACACATCCCAGTTCCTTTCATAGTCCCTTCCTATCCCCTCTGACCATCTTCTCACTGTGTCCTTATTTGCTTCTTCATTCCTCTTGTGTTTTCTGTGTCTTAATCATTTTTTCTCTTTCTTTTTTGGGGGGGAGTGGGTACTGGAAATTAAACCCAGGGTCATCTCACTGAGCTGTATCCCTGGCCCTATGTAGCTTTCTTTTTTCTTTTATTTGCTGAGGAACTAAGAATAGAACTCAGGACCTTGCAAGTGGCAACACCACCGAGCTACATCCCTGGCCCCTTTTTTATGTGTTTCTTTCCTTTGCAGTACTGGTAATCAAACCCAGGATGTTGTGCTTGCCAGAGAGGTATGGAGCCATTGAGCTCCATCTCTGTCCCGCCCTATTTAATTTGAGACAGGGTCTTGGCCAGCTTCCCCAGGATGGGCTTGAAATTTCTGTCCTGTTTCAGCTTCCCAGAATGTTGGGATTAGAAGTGTTTCCCACCATGCCTAGCTTGATCTTCTCTTTTGAGGACACCAATCATCTTGAGTTTGGGCTCATCTTAAGGATCCCATTTTAATTGAGTTACTTCTTTATGGTCTTATTTCCAGAGATACTCATATTACGAGATACTAAACCTTGAGATTTTGACCTTTGAATTTCAAGGGGATACTGTTTGGTTTGTAACACTTTGTAGTGAAGTTTACTGAGTTCTGTTTTGTTCTTTTCTTATGGGGCTGTGCATTGAACATAGGGCTGCATGCATTCTTGGCAAGCATTCTATCATTGAACTGCATTCTCAGTCCTAGGTATTTTCTTGACTTTAATTTGAAAATTTTGAACCTGCAGAATCATTTCAAGAATAGTGAATGAACATCTGTATGTCTTTTAATTTTGCCAAAGTTTTACTACATTTGCTCCTTCTCCCCCTCCTCTATCTCTCCCTCCCTTACTTTGTAGCTCAGTTGAACTTCAAACTCTTGATCATTCTGTCTTAGCCTCCCAAGTGCTGAAATTACAGACTTGCACCACCATGTCTGGCTTTACATTTTCTTCTTTCTGCCTGTTTTGTTTTATTTTTTTCTGAATCATTTGAAAGTTATCATTTTACTTTACCCCAAAACGTGTTAGCTTTTTCTTCCTAAAAATAAGAATATTCTTTCATATAACCAGAATACATTGATCATGACCAATTTATATTACTTACAGTACTGTAACTATATCTGACATAGTTCACTTTGAGATTTCCTCAGTTGTCTAATGTCTTTGTAATAAGTTACTTGGGCTGTCCTCACACTTGCCATCTTCCTATGCTGAATAGGTGGAATTATAAGCCTATGCTTTCTCACTCAAGTTTTAATTCAGTCTTACCTTTTTTATGTTAAGAGTTTGAATCTTTGTCTCTTAGTGATACTGTACATAGAACTTTATCCATAAAGTTTTCACAACTGTGATGAAACATTGGGATCGTTCATTTGTGTCTTGCCATATTGCTACTCATTTTAATCTCAGTATGAGCTAGTAATGTGGCTTTTATTGAAAGTCATAACATTGTCACTATCAGTTATGTATATTTTTAAATTTTTTTTTATTCAGAAAAAAATATACAGGAAGTTGTATCTTTAATCACAAAGTTCATTGCTTTTTTTAGGAGATTAAGTGATGAAAAAAACCTGCCTCTTGATGGTAAACGACAACGATTCCATTCTCCCCACCAAGAGCCAGCTGTAGTTAACCCGATGGTGCCTTTCTCAGGTGAACGGAGATGCTCGATGCCGCCCTTGTTTCATATGCCCTATGTGCCGGGGGTAGTCAGAGTTGTTCCGCCTTTTCAGGAAATATCATTTTTAGAACCTAAAGAAATCGCACTGCCTGATGCCAAAGATAAGGTAATGATAATGCAAATTTTACTTTTGCTTTTTGGAAATTCAATATAATACTATATTAAAAGAAACTGTTTATAGGTCTGTTCAACCAGTTTTCTAAGTATTGAGTTTTGTTAGTTATTTTATGCAAGTATCGCTGGTAGGGAATTAGGTTTCCCCTGAATCATGAACATTTGGACAGAGAATTAAAGCCCAGAACATTTAGTTTCTTAGTTTAGAAAGCTCTGTTTTTACTTGTCAGAAGTCATTTTTCTTATGATTATAATAATAGCCTTCTAAAGCATTTTGTTTAAAGACATTCATATTTTTCATAAGGTTTTTAAATCTCAAAAATAGAGAATTGAACAGGTTTTGAGATACCATTCAAAATGGTATCAAAAAGTGTTTTAAGAAATATTTATCAAGAACATTTGTAAGACATTTTGTGACTTAGGGTATAGCTCAGGGATAGTATTTGGCTAACATGGGCAGGGCTCTAGGTTTGATTTTTCAGTACCACAAGAAAAAAATCTATTAAGTAATAATTTTTGAAAAATGATATTTTTTTTTGCATTGGGAGCAGAGAGTTATTTCAGTGACTAATAAAAGCATCTCTTTCTCCTCTACCATTTCTAGTGAAAGGTTATTAAAAAGCCTGTAGGATAGGGAAAGGTTCATAACATGCACATCTATGTTATTGTGAATCATCTGTGACTTACATTTACTGCTTTTAAGTTTCCCAATTGGCAACCAGTAGCTTACGAGTATTTGTATGCTAAGCAGAAGGGGCCTGAAGAGATTGTAGGGAGTTTGTTCACTCATCTTTGGGTTCTAGCAATGAGCGTGTTCTGGAGCATAGTGGAAGTACTGAAAGAAAGTCATGGTCAGTAAAGCAACATCTGCTTCATTCCTTTGTTGTGTTGCTGTTTTATTCCTGTCATTCTCTTGTTCTGTAGGTCACTGTACCACTGTCCTTTCAGGTGTACAGTTCAGTATATTTTAGAGTTTTTGCAAAGTTATTGTACTGTACTATCATCTGATTCCAGAGCATTTTCATCACCCCTAAAAGAAATCTTTCACCTAATAGTAGTCAGCTCACCATTTCTCCCTCCCATTCCAGCAACAAGTAGTTGTTTTATTCTGGACATTTCACATAAGTAGAATGAATCATACAACATATGGCTGTTTGTTCCTTCCTTCTTTTAGTTAGCATAATGTTTTCAGATTTCTCCATGTCACAGTGTCTGTCAATACTGCATTTCTTTTTATACTTGAATAATATTCCTGTGTTGTATATACCATATTTTGTTAACACATTCCTCAGCTGATGGACATGTAGGTTTTTTTTTTAATATGAGTAAATGCTGTTGTGACTGAGTATGAACTTGTGCATTCACAAGTGTTTTCATTTCTCTTGAGCATATTCCCCAGAGGAATGTACTTGCTGGGTCATATGATAACTCTAATGTTTGCATAGTGCTAGAAATTGAACCCCAGGCCTTTGGGTACATTAGGCCTATGCTATACTACTGAACTACATCCTTAGCTCTACCTTTTGAAGAACTGTCAACGTTTTTTCTAAAGTAGTTGCATCATTTTACAGCATATTTTCATTAGTGGTATATTGGTTGGTTGTTCCTTGCCTATTTGTGACACTTGGAATTGTGTGTGTGTGTGTTTTTTTTTTGTAGCAGTGCCAGGATTTGAGTGGCTGGGGTTTTAGCTCAAATTGTACTGCACCTACTTTGAAAGCAGAGGGGCCTGAGTGTAATCCCTGGTACCACAAAGACAGCAAACAAACAAAAAATCTTAAGGAAACTGTTATGCAATCTGAGGTCATGAAGATGAATGCCTATATGTTGTTCTGAGATTTTTTATAGTTTTAGTGCTTATACTTAGGATGGCAGTGACACATTCTGAGTTAATTTTTGTATGCAATATTTAGTTAGTGGGTCCAGCTATATTTTGTTGTTGTTGGTCTAGTTGTCCCAGCACAATTTATTGGAAAGGCTATTCTCTCCTTCTCTGTCCTTCTTTCTCTACCACAGAGTAGAAATAAATCAGGCAAAACCAGTGGGGAGAGAGGAAAATTCCATTGAGAAAAGACAAACTTGGGATGTTGTGGTGCTATTCCTTTTTTCCTGTTCTCTTTGCTGTCTACTCTCATGTTCAAAAGAAACTCTTTATAGTGTTATAATGTGAAAGGCTATGGTAGAAGACAAATTACATAAACTCCTTGAATATATAAAATACATACAGTTGGTTTTTTTTTTTTTCCTTTTTTTGAGACATAGTCTCACTTTGTAGTTCAGGCTGGCCCTGAGATCACTGTGTAGCCTGGGCAAGCCTCAAACTCAGCAATCCTCCTGACTCTGTCTCCCGAGTGCAGGAATTACAGGCGTGAGCCACCATGCCTGGCATTGTGGTATGTAGTACTGATTGCTGATGGGTGTCAGTCACTGTGCCCGGCATTGTGTATGTGGTTACTAGGGATTGAACTCAGGACCTTGTGTGCAAGGCAGATGCTAGAACCAGTGAGCTAAATCCCTGGCCCTATAGTTGTTTTCTTGAAATTTGAGACAGGGTCTCACTTTGTAGTTCAGGCTGGCCCCAAACTTACTGTGTAGTCCAGGCTTGTCTCAAACTCACAGCAATCCCCCTGCCTCTGCCTCTCGACTGCTGGGATTACAGGCATGAGCCACCATGCCTGGCATTGTGGTATGTGGTTACTGGGAATTGAACTTGAGACCTTGTGCTTGCCAGGCAGATGCCGGAACCACAGAGCTAACTCCTCAGCCCCTATATGTAGGTTTTTAATATGTATGCTAGTAATTTTGTAGAACTTAATTTATCCATAGAGAGTTCAATATTTCTCAGCATTGTTGTACATATTATAATACATGTTCCCCAGTCTCATAAAGTGTAATTCTATATGAGTAATGTTTTCTTTGTTTAGTACATAGAAAATTATCCTCCTAAATCTAATATTTTTGGAATTAGGCTTTGTTTCATAGGGATAAAAATAAATTTTACAGTTGAACCAGTTTCTTTGAATGCTCCTTTTTTTCCTGCTAGTTTGTAGGAAGACAAGTAATTATTAGTATGTGTTCATTCTTGATGTCAACTTTCCTTCCTTCCTTACTTTTTGGGGGGGATTTTAGGGATTTAACTTGGGGTTTTGTACCAGTGAGTCAGCCTTTTTTATTTTGAGACAGTATCTTCCTAGGTTCCAAGGTTGGGCTTGAATTTGTGTTTCTGAGCAGCAGCAGGGCTTGGAGGATTGCACTGTCGTGCCAGGTTAAGCAAACACTTCTGAAGAAAATGAATGTATGATGTTTTTTCTAGGCATTTTATTCATGCTGTATTATTTAGTCTTTTTGACAACCCCATGACATAGATTCTATGATATATCCTAATTTTATTGAGATTTATAAAGCTAAAATAATAACTTACTGAAGGTCACAGCTACTAAGTGGAAAAAACAAGATTTGACCTTTGTCTCTAAAGATGCAAAGAGGAGGAACTTAAAATGCTTAAAGTCAGGGGTAGGGAGGTGACATTCTTAGAACTGACTGCGATACCAGGTGACCTATCACATTGTTAGAGTGCGCCTAAGTTTGTATGGTTTGTCTCTGGTTACCTCTGTAGAGTGACAAAAGTGAATAGAGGGTTCATCATGAGCTAAAAGGGCAGTTGTTTGGGGTCTTGATGTACAGTAGAATGCCATTATGAGTTCTTTGAGTAGAGGAGATAACACAAGAGGTTTGTATAGTTCTTGGGTTAGAGTGGAGTATGGCTTAGAATGAAATGGGCCTGAAAGACGGATGATCATTTTGAAGGTGTTGTGACAGCATCCGGAGAAATACCAAAGCTTTCAGATATGGCAGAGGGCAGTGAAAGTGACACGAGGGAGAGTACATGAGGAAAATGATGGAATGGGAGACTAATGGAATATAGGGGATGGTGAGGAGACCTAAGCAATTAGTGATTTGCTTCTGGGTAGTTAAGCCAAGACTTTTGGGTGTTTAGTTTGATTGTGGACATAGTTAGGAGATAACAGGAACAGTGGAAAAATCTCTTAATATTTCTGCTCTTGAGAAGCCTTGTGATCTACAGATTGCATGCTAGCATATCGGGCTTATGGGGAATAGTGCTGGAGCAGACTGGAGACAGTTTTACAACCAGAACTGTGTCAATAATAATAATTGAAATCTGGGGAAATAACTTGGAGATACGAGGCAGGCAGCTTACTGTGGCTGAAGGCTGCTAAAAGGAATATTAGAAATTAAGAGTTCAGATGCTGGCTAGTAGTGGATATTGAAATGAGAGACTTGGAAAAAGGAGCTATGAGTCAGTGAGATTGTTGTTAAGGTAGAGATGAAAGGAATTGCACTGGCACTGAGCTGTAGGAAGGCAAGGAGTACGCCTTCCTGAGCAATGATCTCATATACAAATGCTTATTTTTAATTGTTTTAGGTCTGTAAGGACTCCTGCCTGTTCTGCAGTTGTGCTGAGGGCTAACTTCAATATTGTCAAGGTTAAAGTTGTACTCTTTCTCCTCTATGCTAGCCTTCTTTGGTGTGGAGGCACTGTGCATCCGAGGATGTCTAGCGGCGTTCCTGGCTTCTACTCTGAAGGCACCAGGCCTCAGTTTGAGAAGTGAAAAATGTTTATAGTCATTGCTAATTGTCCTCTGTAGCAAAGTTTCCTGTGGTTGAGACCTACTGGGTTAGGTGGGGGAGAAGATATTGAGGATTACTCGTAAGGTTTCAGGCAGCTTCAGTTCATGGCATAGTGGTGCCCTCCGCTGAGTCTGACAAGAAGAGAAGGGAGCTTTATGAGCAGGAATATTCAGTAAGGGATTGACGCACGGGTTCTGTGGATGTGTTGCCTTTACAGTGCTTTTGAAACACCAAAGAAAATATTTAAAATTGATAGTTGAATAGATATGGTTCTGGAATTGAGAAGAAAAATATAGACTAAAAATGTACATTTGGTAATCATCTGTATAAAGTTGGTCGTTATGATTATACAGCAAGAAAGCCCAAGTCCAAGACTGAAATGGCTTGAGGAAGAAGATAGATTAAGAGTATGTATAACTATTTTGGAAAGTGTGACTGAAAGGGAAGAAACTGGGGCAGAGGCTTTTTATTTTTAAGATGGGAGAAATGTTAGCCATATATAAATGTTAGCAATAAAGATTCAGTGCTGAGGGAGGTTAACTGCTTTGCAGAGAAATGAGCAGTCATAAATACTTTCTAGAATGTGGACAGGGTTTGTATAGGGTAGTGAATTGACATTAGGAAAAAGAAAAACTTTTTGAGACTGTGGAGAGATACACAGGAAAGGTTAGTAGGTACATGTAGGTTTGTGGATACGATAGTTCAGGAGTACCCATGGCTGCTTCCTGTTTTCTCCTGAATTACTGGACAAGGTCATCTGTTGAGAAGAGAGAGGATGAAGTTGGATGTTAGGTTTGAGAGTGGGGGAGAAGGTTGGAAACATTTATTGAATGATGGAATCAGTCTGGAGAAAGTACAGCAGAGAGGGTTTGAGACAGGACTTGGTAGTATAGAGGGCTCACTAAAGATTGATTTTAAGGAATTTTTTTGTTTGTTTTGAGACAGGGTCTCACTTTTGTAGTTCAGGCTGGCCCTAAGCTCAGCCTTGAACTCACAGCAATCTTCCTCCCTCTGCCTCCCAAGTGCTGAAATCACAGGTGTGAGCCACCTAGCCTGGCACTGTGGTATGTGGTACTGGTTGCTGCTGGGTGTGAGTCTGAGCGCCGGAACCACTGAGCTAAATCCCCGGCCCTAGATTGAGATTTTTTGATACTGCTTGTAATGAAAAGGTGACTGTGAGAGAATTATTCAACTTCTTGGTATAATGTTTTAATTTTGAAAAGGAAAAGATTTTATGGTGTTTTTCTGCACCCGTTGACCTTTGAGAAATAGTTTTGGTATTATTATTTCATAGATTTGTAAGGGTTTCTTATTAATTTATGTCGAAAAGTTTGAAAGTCATTGAAACGTAAAACTATGTAGAACATCTAAACCAGAACTCAGAAGAGAGCCAGTAAATTTTTTTCCTTCTTCTCTTCTTCCCTCTCTTTTTCTTTTTTATCTTCTTTTTTAAACTCAACTTTTCCTTGGCCAAATTCAGGTAATAAGCTGTACTTAAAATCAGCCACTTTATTCAGATTACTTTTTCAGCCTACCAGTGTAAGAATTTAAGAAAACTCTACATTGAATTTATATACAAAAATATAATTAACATGCTACTAAGGAGAGAGTTATTTTAGGTGTGATGTCTTTCTGATTCTGTTTTATTTTAGATTTAATCTGAAGGAGAAGGGATTCATCATTAAGGAGGAATTAAAATTTTTTTATATATCTGGCTGTATTTAGTTTAGTTTTGATTTATTTATTTTGATTAGGGATTGAACCAAGGACCTCGTGGCATGCTAATAAGCATGTGCTATATCAGTGAGCTGCACTCTCCTCTCTTCTCTCCTGTTAGAGTACTGGAAACAGCAAAAAAGAGGATTTAGACATAGAACCAGAATCAGAAATTAAGTGACCTGCTCTGTCACCGCTCCAACTGTGGGATCTTCATCTGGTGTGTAGTAACACCAGTACTGAGAGGGAGCTTCTCAGGCTGCAATTCACAGGTAGATGCAAGGGTGTCAAGGAGAGATCAGGGGCCTCACAAGTAAGTAGAGCATCCAGCCAGGAAGCGAGCTCAGTGGTACTGTGCCTGTCTTGCAAGCGCAAGGTCCTGAGTTCGATCATCATTACCAGAAAAGAAAAACAAAGTAGATGAAGCCTCCTTCTACAACAAACTGCACAGCCAGCCAAAACTGCCAGGAGGAGAAACTAAAGGAGACAGAGTTGTCAGAGGCAGAAGAAAGGCCTAGAATGATTCTGACTCCCTGAGAATATTTGACAGTGCCTGGAAACACTTGTGATTATTATAACAGGTTGAGAAGTGTTGCTGGCATGTAGAAACTGGGGATGCTACAATGCACAAGATAACCCTCTAGTCCCCTAAACACGTAATTTGGTCCAGAGAGATGGGACTTTGTTCAGCTTAGTTTGCAGATCTTTTTGGGAGCTAAGGAATATTGTATCTGATATCCTCTATGTTTTGCTTAGTGACCTTTAATGTCCGTGGAGCTCATTTTAGATTAGAGGTAGATAAGCTTAGAGGGCTTGAGGAAGGTAGTGATTTTTCTGGAATAGTATGGTGAGGAATGAATGAGAGCAGTGTCTAACTGGAGACATAGAAGTAATTGCTGAGTGATGCTAACAGCACCAACCCTCAACGAGTCCTTAGACTAGAAAGTCTTTTTTTCCCCAGTTTTGCCTTTTAACACCCTAGATGTAAGAGCAGAGGATCATTTTTTCTGTTGACCTCAGGTTAGTATTTTGCAGGACAGAGAGCGTGACTAAGGGATAATGTTGATGAAGCATGATGGGATGCGTTTTGGAGCATCAGCTGGATAGGAAGGAAATCACTATTCGGATGCTGATGGGTTGGGAAAAAAGAAGAGGATTCAAGGGAATCCATATGTGTTGTGAGTCTAGAGCAGGTACTGTATGCATGGAATAAGGTGAGAGTTGAACAGGAGATTGCAGCCAAGATATTATATAGGAATTTAAAGTTTCAGAGCTAGAGTGGTTTGGGCTTATTGTAAAGACCCCAGTAATGTGACAGTTGCAGCCCATTACAGATCACTGGTAGTGATGGCAGGAATTGGGCTGGAGGAGGTGTTTTACAGGTATGTAGATGAGGGAGGTACACAGGTATGAGACACATCTGAGGAGGTCAGCTTTGGAGTAGTACTATAAGAATAGAAAAGAGTGTGGTTTGTATGCGTGCAAAAGACTAAGCACTTCCTGAAGCTTGTATTTGACATTCATGAGAGTACTAGGATTGGGCAAATGTCTTTAAAGGACCAGTTAGGAAATGCCTAAAATATTTAGGGTATACATGGTTTCTCTGAGGTTTTTGCTATCTTCTAAGAGTATAAAATGATTATTTGCTCACGGGTCATACAACAAAGAAGATAAGGACCAAGGATGATGCTTTGGTGACCCTTAATTTTTTGTGTGTGTGTGTGGAAACGGGGATCGAACTCAGAATGTTGCACCCTTAATTTTGTGTGTGTGTGGAAATGGGGATTGAACTCAGAACCTTGCACTTGCCAGGCAGTTGGTGGCACTACTGAGCTACATCCCTGGCCCTGCTGACCCATAATTATACTTACTGTGAGTTTTATATCAGCAGTGTTCAGATTATGATACATGTTTATTTTAAAAATAATGTCAGAGTTGCTTTTTACGACTCATTGTGTTAATTATTTTACATGTCTGAATAAAATTTTTGCTTTTTTTGTGATTCAAGTTGAGTCAGCAGATACTGGAGTTATTTGAAGCATGTCAGCAGCAAATAAGTGACTTAAAGAAGAAAGAGCTGTGTCGAACACAGCTGCAGAGAGAGATTCAGCTGCTGTTCCCACGTATGTCTTCCTATTTTGAATGCTCTTTATGTTACACGTTTCTATTTTACAGTGTGAATAATATCTTAGAATTTCTTTCTGTTTCTTTAGAAAGCAGACTTTTTTTGGTTGGGTCTTCTTTAAATGGATTTGGTACCCGAAGTAGTGATGGTGATTTATGCCTAGTTGTTAAAGAAGAACCAGTAAGTAAAGAAACATTTATTTCTTCCAAGTATATTTTTCATGTTTTATCTGGGACGATTTCACATAAAAGTCACTGAGGAAAAGAACTTCTTCGGATTTTCTGCTTATCATAATTGTAAGAAACTCAAAAAATACTGCTTTTCCAATTTTTTTCCCTGTGCCTATCTGCTTCCAGTCAATAATGTTGCCATAAGTTTCCAAAAAGGAATGGAAAGAGCGCCTAAGTCTGCATAGCATCCAATGTGAGAAATCAGAATAAAGGTGATACATAATCAAGTTTGGCCTTTAAAAGACAACTGTTATCATATAAGTTAGTGAATAAT
>PVIR01026171.1:0-11479 GCA_004026965.1 Petromus typicus | reverse complement strand
GTAGAAAATGTTTCATAAACCTGGTTGGTAGTGGGTTAAGAGTAGACCCAGAAATTTTCCTTGTTTCAAGCGGTTGCCATTTCCAAGAGTTTTAAACACCACGTTAATGCCAGTCTTCAGAAACTGAGTGCTTGATAGGACAGAGAATTTATTTGTACTAATTTTATTTCCCTTCTTCATTTCTTAAGGTGGTAATTCGAAGATTACCTCCTACCTTGACCAAGGAGCAGCTTCAGGAACATCTTCAACCTATGCCTGAGCATGATTATTTTGAATTTTTTTCTAATGATACTAGGTAAAAAAGAAAAGAAAAAAGAGGGAGGGCATGAATTTAAAAGCTTCTTTTGTTTTTACTCTACTAATATTTTCCATTGGATTTTTGAGCTTCTCTTTAATATATGCATACTTTTAGTTCAGCCAGACACCTGCAAACACATTTATATAATTGCTTTCCTTTCTGCAGTCTGTATCCTCATATGTATTCCAGAGCATATATCAACTTTAAAAACCAAGAGGACATTATTTTGTTCAGGGATCGGTTTGATGGTTATGTATTCCTTGACAATAAAGGTGAGTTTTTGTAACTGAACTAGAAGGGGACTATGTAACTTTTAAGACAATATTATCACAGTATTTTCTCCATGTTTTCCCAAAGTCCTGATTGAGAAAATACATTTAAGGAGTTTTATACATTTGATAAGCTTATTATACTTTTATAAATTGATGTGATTTTTCACATATTAAATGATAGGATTTACTTATTATTTATTTATTAACCTGTTGTTAATCTCATGAACTGAATGAAAGTGCTGTTTTCTCCTTATGTGACAATGTTTTGGCTGAAGATTAGATCTTCTCTTTTGACTGTTTAGTTTCAGCAGCAAACCTGATAAATGACGCTTTAAACTTGTATGACAAGTTTTAAACATTTACTCTTGATCCTGCTTCAAGTACCAGCATTTATTTAATTATTTATTCTTATCCATTAAGCCAACCAGTTGGAATACTGTGTAACATTCCCACAACATTGTACATAGTTAAAACATCAAACGTGATCTCTACCTTGTATCCAGGATGTTCCAGTCTGTAGGGAACAAGGCAGACGAATTTCTGCCTTAACTCACTTTTCTGTTAGCATCTTCTGCTTGCAATATTTACCAAAAGAATTTCCAAGCTTCCATTTGTCATCTTTTTTGGCTTTGTAAACATAGGTAAATTGTATAGGTTTTTTTGATTAACTTTTTTCTCAGCATTACTTCAATTTGGTTATAAAATTAACTGTTCTCAGAGAATATGCCAGTAATGGCTGAATGATTATCACCTATGTTTCTCCAACTTTATGTGGGTGAGGGGATTGTGTGTCTGTGTGTATCTATGTGCCGAGGATCGGCCTTTATGCATGCTAAGATGGAACTCACTGCTTAGCTATACCCCCACCATGTCCAACTTTATTAATTCCCCAAAACCAGCTGATTTTCACCCCAATTTTTTTTTTTTAGGTTTTTTTTTTTTTTTTGAGGCAGGGTCTCACTTTGTAGTTCAGGCTGGCTATGACCTCAGCCTCAAACTCACGTCACAGCAATCCTCCTGCCTCTGCCTCCCGAGTGCAGGGATTACAGGCGTGAGCCACCACGCCCGGCACTGTGGTATGTGGTACTGATTGCTGCTGGGGTGAGTCTCCATGCCCAGTATGGTATGTGGTTACCGGGGATCGAACTCAGGCCCTTGAGCTTGCAAGACAGGCGCCGGAACCACTGAGCTAAATCCCCGGCCCTTTCACCCCAATTTTTTATTTCAGTAGATAGCAATCATTTTTTTGTTTGAGACAGGCTCTTGCTATGTTGTTCAGGGTAACCTCAAACTCACTGCAATTCTCCTGCTTCATTCTCCCAAGTGCTAGGATTATACTTGGTGTGTGCCACTCTACCTGGCAGCAATAATTTCCTAGGTATTTAGCATAGATTTCTGAGTTGTGTTTAACTTCTGCATTTCCTTTTTATCAATACTGACTCTTGCCAGTTTGTTTTTTGTCTTGTTCAACTAGATAAAACCACATGTTTACACTTCATTACTTCATCAGCAAACCACTTCTGTAAACTTACAGGGTTTTTTTTCCCTATTTCTATATAATTTATTGTATTGTCATGAAATTAATCTTTTTGAAAAGGTGATTTAAGTTGTGAAAAAAGTCCAGATTCAGCCTGGTAGGCAGCACCTTCCATAGGCTGGCCTCCCCTTTTCTGTGTTTTCAGCCTCTCTGCAGTTTTCCTCTGACTAAGGTTGGTTTATCTAGTTCATTTCTTTTGACATGTCTCAGTGTTAAGCTAATCTGATTCTCATTCATTAGGACATTTCGAATCATGTAATATGTGGCCTTCTGTGACTGGCTTCTTTTACTGAGCAACCTGCTTGCAAAGATCATGTAGCATGTATCATTACCTCATTCTTATTTTTTACATTTTTATAATTCTGGCAAAAAATATAAAACATCATTTTAACCACGGTTGACCACACAGCTCAGTAGTGTTAAGTACATCATGCTGTACAACTAACCTTCATAACTTTCTTCTTGCTAAACTGATACCCATGAAACAACTCCCCATCTCTCTTTCCCCCCATGCCCTGACATCATTCTGCTTTTTATCTTTATGAATTTGACTATTGTAGGTACCTCATATAGGTGGAATCATACAGTATATTTTATGATTAACTTCATTGAGCATAATGCCATCAAGGTTAATCTGTATGGTATTATGTGTCAGAATTTCCTTTTTTTCTTCTCAGTACTAAGGATTGAATTCTTGGCCTTTGCACTGAGCTATATCCACAGCCCTTTTATTAATTTTTTTTTAGGTTTTTTTTTTGAGACAGGGTCTCACTTTGTGGTTCAGGCTGACCCTGAGCTCAGTCTCCAACTCACATCACAGCAATCCTCCTGCCTCTCCCTCCCGAGTGCTGGGATTACAGGCGTGAGCCACCACGCCTGGCACTGGTATGTGGTACTGATTGCTGCTGGGCGTGAGTCTCCATGCCCAGTATGGTATGTGGTTACCGGGGATCCAACCCGGTTCTTGTGCTTGCAAGACAGACGCCGGAACCACTGAGCTAACTCCCCGGCCCACCTTTTATTAATTTTGAGACAGAGTCCTGCCAATGTGTCCAGGGTGGACTAGAACTTGTGATCCTCCTGCCTTAATCTCCCATCATGGTAGGATTATAAGCATGCACCACCAGACCAGCAAAATTTCCGTTTTTATGTTGTTCATTCATCTGTTGAGGGACTCTTGGGTTGCTTTCCATCCTGGCTATTATAAATAATATTTCTAAGAACGTGGGCATGTAAATATATATTCAGATCCTTGCCTTCTCTTTTGGATATATGCCTAAAAGTAGATTTCTAGAATAAATGGTTATTTTTTGGCACTATAGATTTGATCCAGGGCCTCAGATATGCTAAACAGGTATTCTACCACTAATCTACACACCTAGCTCCTATTTTTAATTGTTGAAGAGTTTCCATAGCAGCTGCACCATTTTACGTTGAACAAAAAGTACACATCCAGTCCAGTTTCTCCATGTCCTTACCCAACATTTGTTCTGGTTTTTTTTTTTTTTTTTAAGATAGGGTCTTGCTTTGTAGTGCAGGCTGGCCCTGAGCTCAGCCTCCAACTCACATCACAGCAATCCTCCTGCCTCTGCCTCCCGAGTGCTGGGATTACAGGCTGGGATTACAGGCGTGAGCCACCACGCCCGGCACTGTGGTATGTGGTACTGATTGCTGTTGGGCGTGAGTTTCCATGTATGAGGTTACCGGGGATCGAACCGGGGGCCCTAGCGCTTGCAAGACAGACGCCAGAACCACTGAACTAAATCCCAGGCCCCATTTGTTCTGTTTTTGATAGTAGCCATTCTAACAGGTGACATTATGGTTCTGATTTGCATTCCCCTAGTCATTGGTGGATGTTGAGTATCTCTCCAAATGTTTGTTGGCCACTTATATGTATATCATCTCTGGAGACATTTCTATTCAGGTCTTCTTTTTCCATTTTTTAAAATCCTTTTTTGTTGATATATCTACATACTTATATATCTTGCACATTGCCTCTTACTAAATGACGCTTACAATATTTTTTCCCATTTCCATGAGTTACTGTTTCACCCTATTAATTATGAACATTGATGCACAGAAGTATTTAATTTTGGTACAGCCTATTTTTTTTTTTTTTTTTTTTTTAGGTTTTTTGAGACAGGGTCTCGCTTTGTGGTTCATGCTGGCCCTGAGCTCAGCCTCCAACTCACATCACAGCAATCCTCCTGCCTCTGCCTCCCGAGTGCTGGGATCACAGGCGTGAGCCACCACGCCCGGCACTGTGGTATGTGGTACTGGTTGCTGCTGGGTGTGAGTCTCCACACCCAGTATTGTTATGTGGTTACCGGGGAATCGAACCCGGGCCCTTGACCTTGCAAGACAGGCTCCGGAACCACTGAGCTAACTCCCCGGCCCCAGCCTATTTTGTTTTAACAGGAGGTACATTTTATTTTATTGTAGTATGAGCACTTCATGAAATCTGTTTTTTACTTTTGTTGCCTGTGGGGTTTTTTTTGTGTTTTTTTTTTTTTTTAGACAATGTCTCACCACATAATTCAGGCGGGGGGCCAGGGATTTAGCTCAGTGGTTCCGGCGCCTGTCTTGCAAGCTCAAGGACCGGGGTTGGATCCCTGGTAACCACATACCATACTGGGCATGGAGACTCACGCCCAGCAGCAACCAGTACCACATACCACAGTGCCAGGCGTGGTGGCTCACGCCTGTAATCCCAGCCCTCGGGAGGCAGAGGCAGGAGGATTGCTGTGATGTGAGTTGGAGGCTGAGCTCAGGGCCAGCCTGCACTACAAAGCAAGACCCTGTCTCAAAAAAAAAAAAAAAAAAAAAATTTCAGGCTGGCCTTGACTCACTGTAGCTCAGGCTAGCCTTGAACTCATGGTGATCCTCTTGCCTCTGCCTTCCTGAGTGCTGGGATTATAGGCATGTGCTGCCATTCCCAACTAAGTGGTTTCATGTATATTCTCAGAATTGTGCAACCATCACCACAACCTGATTGTAGGACATGTTCATCACCCCAGAGAGGAATCCTTACCCATTTGTTGTCACTCCCACTCTTTACCACCGCCAGCACTGGGAAAATCCTAATTGATTTGTCTCTTTAGATCTAGTCTAAAGATTGCTAGTGTAATTTTAAGTGAGAATTTATTTCATTAGAATTTAAGAATTCCAGAAAGTTAAGGATTTCTTTTCATGTATTTTTAAGTGAAAGTTAATTCATTAGAATCTAACTTCATTTCAGAAATTTAAGGATTTCTTTTCATGTATCAAAATATCAGTTTTTTTTTTGTTTTTTTTTTTTTTTTTAGGTTTTTTGAGACAGGGTCTCGCTTTGTGGTTCAGGCTGGCCCTGAGCTCAGCCTCAAACTCACATCACAATCCTCCTGCCTCTGCCTCCCGAGTGCTGGGATGACAGGCGTGAGCCACCACGCCCGGCACTGTGGTATGTGGTACTGGTTGCTGCTGGGTGTTGGTCTCCACACCCAGTATTGTTATGTGGTTACCGGGGGATCGAACCCGGGTCCTTGCGCTTGCAAGACAGGCTCCGGAACCACTGAGCTAACTCCCCGGCCCCATCAAAATATCAGTTTTTAATTTATTTATATTTTGCTTTTTGAGACAAGGTCTTACTATGTAGTTTAGACTAGCCTGGAACTCTATATAGCTCAGGATGACTAAAAACTTGGAGTAATCCTGTCTCAGCCTCCTGAGTGCTGGGATTACGGTGAACTCAGTAATGCTTGGCCAAAATATCACATTTTATTTATTTTTGGTTGGGTTTTTTTTTTATAGACAGGGTCTTGCTATGTAGCTTAGGCTAGCCTCAAACTCATGGCAATCTTCCTGCCTCAGCCTCTAGAGTGCTGGGATTACTGACATGTACCACTGCACCTTGCTCATCACATTTTAGAAGTTGAATTTCAATATTTTACTTCCCTGTCCTATCTTTATTTTCTTATGTAGAGAACAAGGCCTTTCTCTGTCTCCTAGGCTGATCTTGTACTCTTGGGCTCAAGCAATACTTCTGCCTCAGCCTCTTTAATTGTTGGGAATACAGATATATACTGCTATACCAGTTGCTACTATATCTTTATGTTATCAATCATGTTGATTATAGTTTTGCCAATATGATTTATGCCACTTGGGACACCCTCTTCAAATGACTGATATCCAAGCAGGCCTAGAAGACAATGGATGGGTTTTCTTGTATCCACTTTGGACATTTATTATAGCAAATACAGTTCTGTTTTGTTTTTTCTAAACAGGTCAGGAATATCCTGCTATAGTAGAATTTGCACCTTTTCAGAAAGCTGCAAAAAAGAAGACTAAGAAAAGAGATACTAAAGTTGGGACTATCGATGATGGTATAGTATAGCTCTAATTATATAATGATGTTGGCATTGGGTTTTAAAAAATATGTTTTGTGAGAGTTAATTACAACCCAATATTTTAGGATAGGAATAAAGTTAATAAGAAACATTCCAATGGAATCTTTGCATAGTTGTTAGACTGGAAGTGTGTTTCTACAGAGGTTTCTGCTCTTTTTGGCTAGTAGCATTTCATTTCCCCACCATTGAGCAATATTGTATGGACTACAGAGTAAAAACCAACCTGAATTTATTGATTAGAAGACAGTGGGGAAAATCAAATGTTTAAAAGTTAAGAGTTGCTCTTTGAAGCTTCTTAGCATTGTTATGATTATTTGATTTTTAATTTACATTATCTTTATAAAGAGAAAGGTTTGAACTCTGGTGGAAGAATGTCCATACCTAAGGAACTTCCTGTAAACCAGTTGAAGCGGTCAGTCCTGTTTTCTAGGCTTTGAATCTAGGCTTAGATAACTGCATGCAGAGTAACTAGGTTGAACAGAAATACTGTAACTGAAAGACTGAAGTTTAAATGCCACATAAGGTAAACCAGCTTTGTATTTTGTGATCTCTAACATTTTGTTGGACATTTGCATATCTCTTGTTATGTTGGATAAGGACTTAGCATCAGTATATCAGAGATTGATATTTTAGAATTATCTAATTTGAATTTCCATCATTTGTTACTATAACAGATATTTTATTAGCCAGTGAAGAACACAGCTGTTGATGATATCACAGGTTTAGATACGGAAGAGAAATCAAGTGACATGCTCAGCAATGTATGGAAACAGGGAGTATGATGACTCAAGTGGATTTCCCTTTTTGATGTCAAAGGTGTAGGAGAGAACTCCAAGAATTACCCTCATGTCCACAGCCACATCTAGGACCTACCCTAATTTATCTTTTTGGAACACTAGATTTTCCTGTGTTGAGTTCACTTAAATTGAGGTGTACCCATGTAAGAATTCCTTACATGCTATGCTAATATTCTCTGATGGTTCCATAGTTATAACTTCAAGTTTTCCCATAATTGTGACTCTGGATTAGAATAAAAGTGACTTTTAATAGCAAATTATGTAACACCTTCTATGAGTGGTTCTAATATGTGATGTCTAATTTTTCCTGACCCCCACATTAATTAGTTTCCAATAGAGGATATCATTAATAGGAGTTCCCTGAGCAGGTGACTAATTAAGTGCTAGTATATCTTGTGTATTTGGTTTGTTTTTCAGTATTTCATGAAGTACAAAATTATTTTCTTTAATAAATAAGTATCCTAGATAGTATTTCCTTTGTGGTTTGAAATCTCTATTTCCTGGTTTCTTAAATGATTATATAGATCCAGAATATAGGAAATTTTTGGAGAGTTATGCCACAGATGAGAAAATGACATCTACTCCAGAGACACTGTTAGAAGAAATAGAAGCTAAAAATAGAGAATTAATAGGTAAGTGGGCAAAAAGAATTACAGCGATGGCTTTTTCATCAGAATCCTAACTCTTGTCTTTTTTCTTACTTGCTCGCTCTCTGACACTAGGAAATCTCCCCTTTCTGAGATTTTTTCTTCTATTAGAAAATACAGGTTCATCACAGGATTAAGAGACTCCAGATAAAGATGGGACAAACCCTCAGTGACCTACATAGTATTGCACAAATGTAATATAAGCAATAAAAAGTTTAAAGATTGATGAGGCATGCTTAGAAAGTGGTCTCTGAAGATTATTTATTTCCTAGTAATAAGTTTATATTCCTTTTAAAAACTGACCCGAAAATATCCAAGTAGTGAAATCAGTTAGTGCAAAATTTAAAACTTAAGAGATGATAGCATGGATGCTGGTTCTAAGTAATAGGTTGTCACCACTCTGTCCACTCTAAACAGAAGAGTGTGACCCAGGATTTCTGCCACTAGGAATTTACCCTGAGGACTTGTACAGTCAAAAAGATGATAATGAGGCTAATGGTATTGTTTACAATGTTGAAAAATGAACTTAAATATTTTTTAAAACTTTATATTTATTAATGGATGCACAAGATAAGCCCATATCTGGTAAATTCCTTAGAGCAAATTCCCAGAAGTGGAAATATGGGGTCAAAAAGAGTGGATATTTTTAGCCCTCTCCTCCAGTTTTCTTCCAGTTAAATAGATTTATACTTCAGTCAGTAAAACAAGAGAATGTTCTTTGCACTTAATTCTTACTAACTGAAAATTACTCTTAAATGTTATTACTTTAATGTAATAACACTGTAATAACACTTCTTCAAAAGCATTTTTTTCTTTCCCTTTTTATTAGTATATGTTTGTGATATGTAATAAATACAATCATTGTAGAGAATTAGTACATATACATATTGGATCTTTATCCTTAAAAAGCATTTTAAAACTGTATTGTTGAAATGGAATATTATAAAGCTGCTTTTAGAAGCTACAGTTGTGAATTTGGTATCTAAGGATGTAGTTTTTCCATATTGAGGGGGTGGAAGGGAATGTCAAAGAAGAATACTATGTAGGGCTTGATAAGTATTATTAATAATCTATTTACATTTATGTAGCTAAAAAGACAACCCCACTTTTGAGCTTCCTGAAAAACAAGCAGGTAAATCTTTTGTTTTTATAAGTTTCTAATTTTTTAATTTCATTAGTTCATATCCTATAAACATCTTAAGAGCAGTGGGATCCTGGGGGAGAGATTGCTGCTTTTCCCCACAATTATTCCATAAAGGTTTGACTGCCTTGTCTTACTCTGGCACTCTCCTTGATTCTGTTTATGGGACAGGGATTCACTTTGCAAACCTAGAGAGTCCTTAGCTTGTGCCAGATATGCTCTTGCTAGTTTATGAGCCTCTGGAAACAGCAGTGGAAAGCTGATTTTAGCAGGATTTGATCTTCATTCTCTTTTGTTTGCTGGGTGGGGCAAAGGTTAAGGAGTTTATAGAAAGGATTAGAATTGGAAAGATAGTCTA
Source organism: Petromus typicus (assembly GCA_004026965.1). NCBI lineage: Eukaryota > Metazoa > Chordata > Mammalia > Rodentia > Petromuridae > Petromus > Petromus typicus. The sequence goes on along the minus strand of PVIR01026171.1, from coordinate 2,044 downwards.
ATTTAGGGGGTGCCCGTTATGGCTTTAGGATTGATTAGGATTTGGGTGGTGATTATTTGAAGGCTTATGTTGATGTTTCTTTCTAGAGAATGAGAGAAGAGAAAAGGGAAGAAAGAAGGAGGCGAGAAATAGAACGAAAAAGGCAAAGAGAAGAAGAGAGAAGAAAATGGAAAGAAGAAGAGAAACGTAAAAGAAAAGACATAGAAAAGCTGAAGAAGATAGACAGAGTTCCAGAAAGGGACAAATTAAAGGATGAACCAAAGATTAAGGTATGAATATAATTGAAACTGACTGCACGTTGTTGAAAACTGCATGTGCTTATTTCTCTATGCATGTATCCTGTGTTTGTGTAAATGAATTTTTGTTTTGCTTTTGGCCTTTTTGGGGAGTAAGTGTACAAATAAAAATTTTCATTTATACAAATAGTATTATTCTCTAAGATTAAAAGATTAAGTAGTTTACATGATGTTAACATTCTTCAGTACAGGTTTATGTTTTTTGCAAATGTTTGATGTTTGAATTACTAGTTTTAGTTCAGAGTATTTGAGGGCTTAGGGCTGGCTGGCATGAATTTGGGGTTTTATTCAGCTTTTTTCCTTCATAATTGATACATAAAGTTGCCTCATCTGTTTGTTTTCCACTGTCTTCTGGTGCACAGGTTTCTGTTACAAGCTGTGAATCAGGAAAATGTAAGGATGAAGTGCATGATACAGAGAACCTAGTATCATGTCACAAACGCAGGTCTTAGCTGCTAAGTCCTTTCGGTGGTGGTGGTAGTGTTCCCTAATGAAAACCCCTTCAGGCTGACTTGTTCTTCTTAAAAGCTGAGCTATTTTAAATTCTTCCTTTAAAAGGAAGCCAGGGGATTTCCTGATGCTCTGTTGTGTACCCAGAAGCTTCAGCAACATATAGCCAGAGGACAACCAAGCCATTATAGCTTTATCTTTTCTTATATGACTCTCATAACTGGCTGCTTTGTGGGAAGGCTAAAGATAAAAATCCTGCATTGTGTGCTTTTTCCTCTCACATAACTCCCATATTATCTCTTTGCATCTAGCAGGGAATTTGTGAACAGCAGATTCTGATTAATGAATTGCATGTAGGGAGAAGAAACCTGTAGAAAGATCCTGACCATGCTGCTTCCCTCTTGAGGGCATGGCTTGGGCAGCCCTTGCCCCAGTGAACCTTCTGAGGAAGTACTAGTACCTAGCACTTCAGTACTTCAGAAAGTCAGAGAACATCTCATAGGGATGGTGGCAAGTTGCGTTTTACCTCCTAAAAACACAACAGTTTATGTGGCTAGGGTTCCCTGTGTCTCTGTGGGGCTCATTGGAGATAAGTGGTTTAGAGGAGAGGGGAGTTTCCCATCGTAACTCCTTCCAGCAATCCATCATGCCACACAAGTGAATTGACCTGCTCTTTCTAATGATTATGAGGCAGAAGGTAAAGCCAGCCATGCCAGAGATATTCAGCAATCACTTCTTATTAGAGTGATGAACATCTTGGCTTCTAATGCAGATGTTCATCAGAGAAGAATACTTCTAGTGAAACCTGCACATGATTTCGTGTCCACTTAGGACTCCCATTTGCAGTGGCTATCTGTGTGCGGAACTACTTCATGCTTAAGTCTTGTGCTTTGTCTTTTGCTTACTGACTGGTGTGATGCCTTCCTCCTAAGAACAATCTGGATAGTGCTTTCAGTCTGAGACTTAAGATTCTTCTGTTTTGCCGAATCTCTCTGAATATCCAGCACTCAGTGGAGGCCATTCTAGAAAGATTTATAACAATGATGTGAGGAAGAATGGCATTTTAAACACACGCTCACACATGCACATGCTATAATGTTAAAAATTCCATATACATGTATATATGTATATATGTGTATATATATGTATATATGTGTATATATGTATATATGTGTAGATATGTGTAGATATATTATATATATAATTATTATATTATTATATATAATTATATATCACATAACATATATCACACATACCATATACATGGTATTATACCATATATGGTATATATGATATAT
>PVIR01026170.1:0-24184 GCA_004026965.1 Petromus typicus | reverse complement strand
TGAACAAGGGCTCCAGAAACGGGGGATTGGGATTCTTCAGCCTCCATTCTGCTAGTCCCCGGAAGGGGTGGGGCTGCCGCTCGGCCTGGGGTGGCAGAGAAGGAGATCCGGAAAGGAGGGGCGGCACCTTCTCAATGAGGTCGATGCACGCCTGCAGGTCCATGCCGAAGTCGATGAACGTCCACTCGATGCCCTCCTTCTTGTACTCCTCCTGCTCCAGCACGAACATGTGGTGGTTGAAGAACTGCTGCAGCTTCTCATTGGTGAAGTTGATGCAGAGCTGCTCGAAGCTGTTGAACTGCAGAGGGGGAGGGTGGCAGCGGCTCAGGAGGGAGGCTGTGTGTGGCCCTGGGGTCCGCCTAGCAGGGCACAGCTAGCCCCTTCCAGAGCGGGTTAGGGCAGTGGGGACGGGGTGGTGGGTTCCCCTGAAGACAGACGGTGGATGCCTTAGTGCCCCGTGGTTCCCACTGCCTGCCCAGCCTGGTGACTGTTCACTGCTGTGGGATGTTGTGCCAGCGAGTAAGCGATCACTCCAGCTCCCAGGGCCCTGCACTCACATCGAAGATCTCAAAGCCAGCGATGTCGAGGACCCCTATGAAGTACTGACGTGGCTGCTTGGTCTCCAGGGTGGAGTTGATGCGCCCCACCATCCAGTTGAACATCTTCTCATACACTGCCTTGGCCAGTGCGCCAGTGGCATATGCCACCTGCATGATAGAAAAGAGGCCGAGTGGGCAGGATTGAAGGGAAAAGGGAGGAATCAAACCCTTCCATGTCACCATGCCAGGTCTCCATCCCACCCCTTTTTCTTTTAATGACTGACCTGCTGGACATTTTGTCCTTTGGTGACATACTCATTGCCCACTTTCACCCGTGGGTGGCAAAGCCCCTTGAGCAGGTCGGCGGAGTTCAGCCCCATGAGGTAGGCTGATTTATCAGCCTCTGGAAGGAAAACCAGGTAACAGGGTTGGTAAAAGAATAACTGCTGTACAGATGCAGCCCTCAGTGGCCTGACAGGTGTCCTCTAGATTCCTGCGTCTCACCTTCGGTGCCGTCCGGCTCTGCCTGCTCCTCTCGCTGCTTCTGTTTGAACTTCATGTTCCCGAAGTGCATGATGGCGCCTGTCAGCTTATAGATGGAGTTCTTCTCCTCTGGAGTGAAGCCCAGCACATCGAAGGCATTCTGCAGGCACACCCCATTTCCAGGGACCCCAGTTATGATGGGATCCTTAGCAAGTGCCCAAGTGGGGAGAGAACTTGTCTCCGTAGTCACTGTGAGTTCGGAGACTTCCATATCCGGTGGGGAACTCCAGGATTAAAGACAGAAGATGCAGGGTAGGCTACTGTCACAGGTCTGCTTTCTAGCAGCCACGCATGTGCCTGTCCCTGTCTTGGCTTTCCTGCTTGGTCTTCCATCCTTGTACGTGTCTGTCATTTACCTAACAGCCTGTCCCAGCCCCAAGCATCCTAGTGACTCTCCATCCCCCTTCTTTGGTGGTGCTTTATTTCTGCCTCATTTGCCTCTCTGTCCCACGGCTTTCTGGCCTCTCTGCCTGGACTGAATACCAAATGTGGACAGGGCTGTGCTGCTTTGAACAAGAGACAACCAGGGTCTTCGTTCTGCCTTGGGTGCTGCCCTTGTTCATCCTCCACCCTGGCTAGATCCTCACACACTTACATCAGTGGCCATGAGCTCTTCCGAGTCATCAATCGAGGCCACCGTGGTCTCTCCTTGGGAGATGAATGCGTAGTCATAGGGGTTGTTGGTGATCAGCAGCATGTCTAATGGGAGGAAACGTGCTCAGATGTGACATGAGCCTCTGCTCCTCTCGGGAGCAGCTGGCCACAACACTGACCCCAGGAAAAGCACGGGCCAGGGCTTGCCTTGGCTCCGCATCCCACAGCAGTGAACCAGCAGTGCCATAAAGCCTAGGGCACAGCAACAGAATCCAGCTACAAGTGGAGGGGACCAGGTTGCCATGGAGATAGCTAATCTCAGTCAGTGGCTCTGACTCACCCAGCAGCTCGGGCTTTTTGTTGGACAAGATTTGGTAGAAAATGTGGTAATCTCTCTCTGCTTTCAGCTGGAAAATTACTCTGGATTTTTCTAGAAGGTCTGTGAATAGGCAGATAGAAAATGAAAGAAAAGACAAGGTTAGGATTAAGTTCAAGGAAATAGAGGGAAATTAATGATAAATGGAGCAAGCAAAAAACAGAGGGAGAGATGGGTGCAGAGACACACAGAGCTCATATACAGGAGAGATCCAGGAGAGAAATGATCAGAGAAACATCCTGGAGAAACACACACAGATGAACAGAAACGAGATGGAAAAATACACAGTTCTAGATTCTGATATGGGAAAAGAGGAGAAAGACAGAGGCAGAGGGGGTGTGAGAGAGATTGAGACCAGGTGATCCAGACAAGGTGAGCCCAGACTGAGCCCTGGCAGGTTCTTGGCACTCACAGGTCTCTATGTCTGCAGAAGCCAGCTTTCCAGTAGCCCCAAAATGGATTCGAATGAATTTCCCCTGAAGAAACGAAAAAGAGTGATGATGAATTGGGGGAAGACTTACATTTAAGGCTAAAGTGCCAATGGAAGGCCTGGAACTACTCACAAAGCGGGAGGAGTTGTCATTCCGCACGGTCTTGGCATTGCCAAAGGCCTCCAGGGCGGGGTTGGCCTGGATGATCTGGTCCTCCAGGGTGCCCTGCAGAGACCAAGAAGTGAGTCATGTGAGAAGGCTTCCCCAGCCTTTCTGCATTGTAGGACTTTGCTGGACAATGAGCCCAGGCCTACCTTGCCAGGGGTCTGGTCCTTCTTGCTACGATCCCCAATGGCAGCAATGACAGCAAAGTACTGGATGACCCTCTTGGTGTTGACTGTCTTCCCAGCACCAGATTCTCCACTGTTGGGACAGTCAGCATCTCATGAGGTAGAGAGCAACTCGAGATCAGTGAGAGAGAATGCCTATTCCATCCAAATAGGAGCCCGAGGGGCTGCCTGACAGTATCACCAAAAGCACACAGCAATCCATGGGCCTATGTGGGGTCTGTGTAGTGCCTAGGAAGAGTGCTCTGAGAATGTGCTAGCTTCGAGTGGGGTGAACCCTCAGGACAGGAGGGACATGGTGACAGTGGGCTGATGGCTAAGTAGGTGATAAATTGGAGGAAAGTGAGTGGAGATGAGAGAAGATGGATAAAAGGGTACCAGGAGGCAGAGAGGGTGAGGGGAGCAAAGAACAGTCAGGGCAAGGCCAGAGAAGAGAGGAGCTCAGTGCGAGAGTTAATGACAGATTGCAGGTCTACACTGGGTCCTTCCTGGTCTCAGGTTGGATTATCACAGAGAACCGGGTAGGGACTACACTCACGTGATGAGGATGGACTGGTTCTCCCGATCTGGAAAAGAGGAGAGGCAGTGGGTGAGGGGTGAGGGCCGAGGGCCCAGAGGGGCAGGGTTGAGGGGTACGGGCTGGGGTGGTGGGCTCACCCGTCAGCATGTACTGATAGGCGTTGTCGGAGATGGAGAAGATGTGGGGCGGGGCCTCGCTCCTCTTCTTGCCCCTGTAGGCTGCCACCACCTCAGCGTTGTACACTGGCAGCCACTTGTAGGGGTTGACAGTGACACAGAAGAGGCCGGAGTAGGTCTGGGCATAGAAAAAGAAAAGTGGGCTACTGTTGGTGAAGGGGAAGGAGTGGTGAATGTCAGAGGCAGAGGAAGAGCCCACAGGAGAAGGGGGAAGGAAAACATCTGAATGGGCTCAATCCCTGGAGGCCCCTGGATTGTCCCCTGAGGCACCCAGTCCCCAGGGTGTTGGAATTGAGCCAGCAGTACAGGATGGGATTGAGAGCCATACTGCCCTCGCACCAAGCACAGACTTCTCGGCCCCAGGAGTGGGAACATGGGGCCACCCTGCTGGGAGGCAAGGGACAGCACAGTGCCGCCACTCACGTAGATCATCCAGGCCGCGTAGCGCTCCTTGAGGTTGTACAGCACGGCGGGCTCATGCAGGAAGGTCAGCATGGCCATGTCCTCGATCTTGTCGAACTTGGGCGGGTTCTGCTGCATCACCTGGTCCTCCTTCACCGTCACCGTCTGCAACAGCCCCGCAGGCCCTGCCATCAGCCTGTGCCCTCCTAACCCTAGGGGGAAGGAGCTGAGGGAGGCCCAGGACAATGGTGGCTGGTGAAGAAGGAAGCAGGCTCTCTCAGCGAGCGCTGATTAATATGGGAATGAGAAGGACTCCTCAGAGGGAGAGTTTCCATTCCCACCCACACCATCCTCAGCATGCTCTGGAGGACCTTTTCCTCTACCTCAGGTGTGGAGGTGTCCAGGGTGACCCCTCGCCTAGGCCCTGCCACCCACCTTGCCATGCTCAGTCTCGGCAGTGACTTTGCCACCCTCTCGAGACACAATCTTGGCCTTGACGAACTCCTCTTTGTCATCAGGCACAAAGACGTCCTTCTTGAGGTCGAAAGGCCTGGTCTGGGCTTCCAGACGCTCCTTTTCTGACTTGCGCAGGTAGGGGGCGGCTGCGCCAAAGGCGGCCATCTCTGCATCCCCCATGGCTGGGCCTGGAGTGAGTCACAGAAACTGTCTGCCCTCCTGCTGCCCCTTGTTGCCCTCCTTCAGAGGAGCCCCCCAACACCTAGCCCCAAACTCCCAAGGAGTCGTGAGCAAGTCCTTGCTCTCCCAGACAGCAGGGCAGCAAGCCCCTCAGGGTGGAAGGGGCACGCACTTTGGCTGGGGGGCAACAAGAGTGTCCAGGGCTTCTCCAGGAAGGGGACTCTGACCGTATGCACCTGAGACCCTCATCCATCCTCCCCCCCTCAATAGTTAGAAGTAAAGTGCTCTTGGTAGCCAACATACTATCCCTGAGCAGGGCACAAATCAGAGTTCCGTAGCTCGGTTTGGGGCCATCATGCCTCATATTCTCAGATTCTGCCCTGGTGTCTTCACCTGTTCTTACCTTGGTTTGTCAAGTGTGTCTAGAGATGAAGAAAAGGCCTAGAGAGGGGGGAGAGGCCACTTCAGTGCAGGCTCTTGCTGGTGCTGCCTGACTCCTTCTCCTTGGCTCTGTCCTTCAGCACCCACCTTCCCCCGACCTGAGAACAGGTGGGACATAGTGGGACAGCTTCTCTGGTCCCGCCCCCCTTTTTCCTTTCTGAACACCACTCCCCTCCCCTCCAGGATTGTCCTGACAGGTTCCTGGTGTTGAATGGACCCTGCACTCCAATACTCTCCACTTGTCTGTGTCCACTTTCTTTCTTTGGACCATCTACAAAACAATAGCATAACCAGGCATAGTGGCACATACCTATAATCCTAGCACTATGGAGGCTGAGGCAGGAGGATTGCTGTGAATTCAAGGCCAGTCTGAACTGTATAGGGAGGCCTTGTCCCAAAAAGCCAAAACACAGACAAACAGCCAGTCTCTGGCTGTCACACTTGTTTAGTGCTTGTCTGTCAGAGCACTTCCGTGCAGGTTCTCTCCCTCCATTCTCACATCAGGGGCAGATGAGGACGTCGGGGTTAAGTGATGTGCTTGGCCAGGGGCATGAAGCAGGAAGTGGCACAGCCATAACTCCTAGAATCTAAGCCCTTCGAGTTTACCGCTGGTCTTTTTCCATCCTGTCTCCATTTCGTCAGACTTCCGGACATTCTTGGAGAGGAGACACTGTGGCCATCCCTGCAGAGTCTACCTGTCATGCATCTGAGTGCTTCCCACACTCCCTCTGATGGATACATCCACCTGTATCTCACCCAAACACCTTGGCACCCTGGGTGCCACATATGCCCCACGATAGGTGTGCACATTTACACATCTGCGCAGCACAAGCAGCTCTTGTGGCCGCACACTCTTCCTTGTTCGAGAACCTGGGATACCCACACCCACCTGCTGTGAGCTCTACCTGCAGGAAGTACAAACTCCTTAGCAGTCTGACTTCTAGCGACACAGACAAGCACTTCCATGTGCACAGGTGTGGGCAGCCATTCACTCCAGGACCCTGGGACCAGCTTGTAAGCATACCCGCCTCCTCCCACCGACAGCAAGCTGCTGGGCCTCAGGCATGATCAACGCACCCTCCCACACATCTGTGTCTTAGGCAATGAGTACCCTCCCTTATGTTCAAACCACGTGTTCTTACACACACACACACACACACACACACCTGAGATAAAAATATCTCCCAGGAACACGAGTCCCTTACTTCCATGTTATAAACCCACATGTTTAGACCTGTGAATGTTCAGTGACCAGACCTGATAGTCTCCATGAGCCCCTGAAAAAACCTTGCTGTTCAGAGGAACTGCTTTCTAGCCCTAGTCCCCTTATCCCAAGGAAGGCCTCCAGCTCCCATTCCTACCTGAGAGTGGCAAGGAAAGACAGAACAGGAGAGAGCTGAGAGCCAGGCCTGGTCTCAGGGGCTGTATATATGGGGCTGCGGGGTGCCCCCACCCCCACCCGCACCCAGTCCCTAGACGGATTTAGAAAGGGCTGTTGTCACTAATAGCATTCCCCCAGCCCCCCTCCTGTCCAAACACTGTGCCCCTCCCCCTCCGGCTCGGAAACAATTGGAAGTGGTCGTCATTGTTATGGCATGGAGTGTTCAGGGTCTGAGTTCCAGGGGGTGGGGTGGCGCAAAGTGCAGCAAAAATATCTCCCAGGCCAGGCCTCGCATTCCACAGCTGGCCAGAGAGCAGACTGGCTGAGACCACCCTGACCTCAGGCCTGCAGGGTGCCAACCATGTGCAGGGTTCTCCTGGCCTCTACTGCTGCCCCTCAGCCTTTGCCCCCGGCAGGAGCCTGACCCCATATTCAGAATGCGCCCTCTGCTCCGCTGGCCTGGGTCCGGTTTCCAACTGTGAGACTGAGCGTCAGCAGGGGAGGGGTGGGGCAGAGCTGGGGGCAAGTCCCCAGGAAGGCTGGACTGGGGCAATTGGAAGGAGGGTTCTGAGCTAAGTGGTTAGAACAACAACCAGGGAGATTAGACGTGGGGACTCTGGCTTGGGGAATAATTTCCTTTGACCAACAGACAATGTGTGGCGGTCACTGAGCCTCAGAGCCAGACTGGTCTTTAGAGATCTGTCCGAGCTTTTCATTTTATGGAGAGAGGAAGTGCCTTCTTCTCTAAGGCCACACAGCTGGTCAGCTCATCAGGGAAGCAAGACGCAAGGCGGGAAAGAGATGGGCCATGAGGGTGAAGACTGGCCTGGGGAGGGCGCTGGGGTTCTGGGAGGTGGGGAGCCACTGTGGGTGGAGGGAGGGCCTGACAGTCGAGTGTGGAGCCCTTTTCCTGACTTAGTTTTCCGCATGCACCCTGTAGCTTCCTGATGCCCTAGCTCAGAGCTCCCTGCTAGGTGTTGTGGATGACGCGGCCCCTGGACCTCTGCCGGGCTCACTTCTGTCTAGACCTATATGCAAGTGGTAGGTACCACAGAGAGTTGAGAGATGGACAGACTAGGAAGAATGACCCTTTTTCCTCCTGGCCCTGGAAATAACCACAGGAAAAGGAGCTGGGCCTGGGCCTCTGAGCACAGAACAGTCCATGGCTTACTCCTCCCGTGCAGGCTGTGTAAGCTTCACTGCTCCGTGTCCAGGCAACCATTCTGTGGTTCAGTTTGAAATCCACCCTCCCTACTCAGCACAGCTCTCAGGGCATGAGGATTACTCCAATTATACTGCTGGCTGATTAGCCCTTAGCTTGGAGGAGAAAAGCAGCGGGGGAGGGGTGCAGCACAGGTACATTTGGAAGGTAGGATGGGAGGAGGTCTCCATAGGGGTGCTAGGCGCCCAGGGAACAGTCTGAAGACAATGGGCTGCTGCTGGTGGGGAGGAGAGCAGCCGAGCAGGGTGGATCACAGGCTGCAAGGGCTGAGTCTCGTCTCGTGCAGCTGTGACTCTGCAGCGAGAGCTGTATAGTTGCTGGTGGCCGAAGAAGGTCTGCGCTGTTATCTAGGAGAACATACTCTGGGGTGCCAGGCCTGCCCTGCCAGGTACTGAGGAATCAGCCCCACCAGTGGGGACCTTCAGGGTAGGAGATGAAGTAAAAGACTCACACCCCTCTTTTCAACTTGCTAAGCACAGAGGGGCCACCCCTCCCTGATCCCGAAGGCTCAGACACAGATGCAGGAATCTGAAATGCAAAACATATGCTTGGGCCTTAGGTGAGCCGTTTTCAGCCATATCTTCACGCTCAGCCGCCTCCCCGGTGTGGAGTTGAGGAGGTTTCTGGACAATTAGTGCATCAGTTACATGTCGTTTTCCTCCCTTCGGGTGCAGGGACTCTGCCCTATTCATATTTCCATGTTTTTTGTTCTCTGTAACCCACTGCAGAACAGAGCTCACTGTAATCCAGATGCTCTGAATCGTGTCTCAGACAGAAGGTCAGACAGAGATGTCAAAGATCCCTGTTGGGGTTGGGTATGTATGGCCCACACTTGGAATGCAGCACTTAGGATGCTGAGGCAGGAGGATTGCCGAGAGTTCAAGGCCAGCCTGGACTCAGAGTGAGTTTAAAGCCAGCCTGAACTACGTAGTGAGATGCTGCTCAAAAAACCAACAAAGAAAATGGTGGAGGAAAAGGATCCCCTTCGGTCCTCAGCCCCCCCGCCCCCCCACGGGCCCCGGCCCTCGGCTACATCATGATTCTTCATCTTGCTGCTGTCTGAAGACCGAGCAGCCTTGCTCATCCTTTGTTTGAACAAGTGTTTATTGAGTGCTGCCCCCTTTCTGCCTGGCACTGTGCTGGTCAGCGAGACTATATTCGGGAGGAAAAAGAAAGATCCCCGCTCTGGTCAGCTCTGTTCAACTGTGGGATCCAGAAGTGAGATCCAGCACTCAGCTTCCAGAGACAGCCATGTTCCTGATAGGGCGAGCGAGTGTGCGGCCCCATGTGCGTGGCAGTTGTGCAGGGTGCCCTGCAGAGTGATAGCAGACAAGAAAAAGGAGAGCAGCAAAATGCTATAAATAAAAGGGGCTGGAGGGGGGGCAGTTTCACCAAGGTAGACCAAATAAGGCCTGCATGGAAGGAAGGTGATCACCCCGTCCTCCCCTCCCCCGGCACTGTGCCTGCTTTGTCTGGCTTCTGTCACCACCCTGATCAAGTGTCGGGCCCAACCGGGGGCCACCTGCTGTGAACATGCCAGCAGGAGTGCAGAGGAAAAGTTGCTAAAATTACTACCAGGAATTGGGAGTGTGGGACCACTGGGGAGAAGGGAAAGAGACCGTATGGAAAGAGGAAATAAAATGGAGCCCCAAAACCCGAAGGGAAGGCACAGAGAGAGGCAGGAGCCAAGGCCCAGGGAGAGGGGGACTGGGCAGCAGTTGTCTGTGCAACAGGAGCAGGGCCCATGCGGGGGGGGGGGGGCAGCTCTCCCGATTGTCTGCCCCCAGGATCCCTGACCTTGGGGGGCCCTACCCTGGCTCCACACGAGCCTGGGATTAGGAAACGGAGCTTTGTGCCCGTGTCCGGTTTCCCTTTACAGGCAGCTGCTCCTTCTTGTCATTCTTTTGTTTTTCTGCTGGCTCCAAAATCTTTTGTATCACTGCACCCTCCGCTACCCCACATGAATCAAACGCCACACTCCACAGTCTCTGCTTTCAGATAGATAGTGGGCAGATGGAGAGGCAGCAAGGCTAGAGTGGGGTGCTCTAAGGTTGCCTGCCACTTAAAACGCATTCTGTGGTTGAGTAATGGGGTTCACAAAGTGTAGAGAGCCATTCTGTATAATTTTTCAGGAAAAATAATTTCATAATTAATTTGTAGTGAAGGCTGTCTGAGGCCTAGTGTTCTGGCTATGGCATTGCAGAAACATAAGTCCATGTGCCTCTGTCCACAACTGTGATGTTTAATGGTCCCTGTGATGCTCAAGGGCAAGAGTACATCAGCTGAAGACATCCTGATTCCTTGAGAACCAAGTAATAATTATTTTAAAAGGGAGGGAGAAAAGTTTCACCTGGGGGAAGGATAAATTCCTTTTTATCCTGCTATCTCATCCCACTACTGTTGTAAAATGTTTTGCCAATCTCACATTCCTCATCAACCTAAGATCCTTATCAACATGAGATTTCCAATACCTCTGAGTTACCCAATACTTCTTTCAATTATGGTGTATGCCAGTAGTGGCTAACAAAGACTGTCTATCTTTGCCCACTCTGCCATGGATCTCCCAATCCTCTCATGTACAATGGAAGTGTGTCTCTTTGTCTTTTTCTTTAGCCTCTGCTGCATCCCTCTCTGGGGATATCAGAGGACTGCTCAGCCTTCGATAACAGAGGTTAACATGTTTGTGTAAAGCCAAGCAGCAAATGTGACATGAGTTTTCAAATCGAGGTACTTTTTGCTCCGAGTGTTTTCTATTGATTTGCCATGTTTCCCAGACCAGTGAAATGGACGATATCCCAGAATCAATGAAGGACGACTCAGGCTCTAGACCGTGGCAGTCACTATGTTGTCTTGAAAGCAGATTTGAGGGGCCTCGTGGAGGTGCTTGAGAGCGAATTGGGGGAGCAGCACCTGGATGAGGACATAGTAGAAATCCATCGAAGGTGAGAGAGCGAGTAAAGGACCAGTCTAAGAGGTGTTCCTAAGGAAGAAGCAAATGCCTTGTGGACAGCAGGGTACAGGCTCTTGCAAGGGAAGTCATCACCGCATGATGTTGCCAGGATGGGGACAATGATAAAAAGGGAACAAGCCCTTAGGCAGGCAGGACAGTGTTTGGAGTGGGGTAACATCGGGGAACAGATGGGAGATGTTTTGGATCCCGGCAGGAGGCTGGAATGATGGGCCTGGGAGGCAGGGCTGAGGGTGAGAGCTGGATGCCCTGGGACTAGGGAGAGGTGAACAGGCCTGGGAGACATCCATGGGGTGGGAGAGCGGAGACAAGCCCAGAGAGAATGGAGAAGGTGACTCAAGAGCCAAGGAGAATAGAAAGGGGAGGTTTCCTAGAAACTGTAAGAGGTATTTCCAGAGAAGCAGGTGGCCAGAAGTGTCAGATTCCAAAGAAAGGCAGTCAGCAAGACAGAGGAGAGAACGTGGGTGATCTGGATGAAGCAAGCAGCCTCCCTAGAGCCACAGCGTGGAGCTGGGCTGCAGTGAGTTAATAAGAGAAGAGCGGACAGGAAGTGGAAGCCGTGGGGGTGTGCTGTGCATTTGAGGAGTTTGGCAGTGGAATGAATGGGATTGGACAGCAACCAACGGGGAAGCCAGCCAAGTAGCATTGTTTATTTTGTTTTTAAGATAGGGCTGTCCTGAACATGGGAAGGGGTGATCAAAGTTGCCTTTGTTTTGTTCCCAATGCCACGTACATTTTCTGGTTCTGTTTCCTCACTTCTATCCCTTTCACAAGCCCAGAGAGTAGCTGGAGATCCCTGGAGGGTCGGGGTTCCTGGCACCCCTCAGGTGGGTTCAGCCAGCTGCCTCCTCATCTTCAGATGTGCGTGCACCAGCTCAGAGCGGAGCCTGTGGCAGCCGCAGTGCTCAGCCTTGACCCTCACCCACTGGCTTCCTGAGGTCCGGAGCAGAGGACTCCAGTAGGGCTGGCGGGCAGGGATGGGCCCTGTACATGGTCTGCAGCACAGAGTACCTGGAATCTCAGAGTTTTCTGCTTACTTACGCCTCAGATTTTCTTTTATCTTTCAACCTTAAAGACGAAGCTCCTGGTTTGAAGGTACAAGGTAGGCCCCTTCGAGGCCTACCTGTAGCCCAGGCCTGGGGCACCTTCCTGTTCTCAGGCACAGGGCTCTTGCTAGCATCCCAAGGGCTGAGTGGAAAGTAGACCCTTCTCTGCCCATCACAGTGCATCTGAGCCCTGGTCTACTGCAGAACTGTAATGTCAGTTCTTTGAACCCCATGCCCAGAATTCTCCAGAAAAATTAAGAACTGATTAAGTCACCAGGACAAACAGACAGATATGATGCAGGTCCCTCTGGGCATGGGAGAAAGTGGGAAACCACCCTCACAGTCAGCTTTGGAGGGGTGGAGCCTTGGCACCTGGCTGCTGCTGTCCCCCACAGGCAGCATTTTGGGGTCAGCATGCAGCCAAGGGGCAGACCACTCAAAGGGACCTCCGTGAGGTTGTCCTCATCTCCAGCCAGAAAAGAAGGGTCTTCAGCAAAGGCTTCCTGTTCACTGGGTTAAAAGAGCCAAGCCATTTGGGGAAGAGAGGGAAGGGATTCGAAGAGGGCAGTGGTTGGATTGTTGAGGAGGAGGAAGGATCAGGGAAGGGGTCCCTGGGTACTCCCAAGAGGGTACAGACAAGGGGGTCTGCAGAGTGTGTGGGCAGGGCTGGCAGAGCTAGCTCCCAGCATAGGACAAAGGCAGGGCACACATAGGCCAAGATGGCAGGAAGAGTGGCAGCACTGCATGCCCATGTGTTGTGGGGGAGATGACCTTGTCTGTGGGCAGAGGCTGCTGACAGTGCGAGGCAGGGCAGGGGCACAGGCTGCAGCCTGGCCTCCCCGTGCTGGGCCCCTTGTCTCTGAGATTATGTCCTTGGCTGCCAGGAGCAGCTCCATGGAGGTGGAGTGAAACAAAGCAAAGGCCCTTTTGTGGTGCTCAATTCCCAAGAATAACTGTGGCCAGGCTCCAGCGGTGTCTGCTGCAGCCTGCTCGGCCCAGGACTTGTTCTCAGAGGTGTCCCTGAGCCAACGGTCAGAGGTGCACATTATTAGTTGCTGGAGAACAGAGACCATCGGCCCACCCTTCTCCACCGCAGCCTCAGGACTGACCTGTGCCTCCCCAGCTCAGCTATGGGAGAAGGCAGAGAGATAGGGACAGAGGAAGAGCGGGCCCAAAACCGGGGACAAAGCCACAGGCCTGGGGGAAAAATCTAGAAGCTTCTGCTAAAAACAGTGAAGCTCCTGGGAAGAAAGGAAGCAGGGTGAAGTTTCCAGAAAGGGCCAGAGGCAGAACCAGGGTGGACGTTGAACACACAAGGGCGGGTGGAAGTGATGGGAGGAAGCAGACCACGGCAGAGACGTAAGGAAATACATGCAGGACACTAGGACAGGGGAACAAAAGGGATGAGGAACTCGGGGCACAGGATGATGGGGGCGGGGGGGGGGAGATGGGAGTTGACAGGAGAGCAGATGAAGGAGAGAAGAGGTAAGTGGTGAAAGATAGCGATATTCCATAGCCACTTGGGCAGAGGGGGTGGCGCAGCTCTCTGCAGAGCTCAGAAAAAACTCTTGAACGCCATTCCTGTGAGATAACAATGCGGTTCAAATCCCTCCCTAATCTCTCCTCCTATTATTAGATGTGGAGAGTCCACAGGTCCCTGGGCCCTGTCCTTTCCTTCATGCCCTTGGCTAGAATTAGACCGGCGTGGCTGCCTGGTCATCTGCTGAGCATTGTCCTTCTGGCTTCTGAGCAATGTCACTGGAGAAGAGCACGGTGAGGTGGCAGGAAGGGGACGGAAGGTCACTGGACACCCCCGCGACCTATAGCACCTACAGCCTGAGGGATGAGGAGGGATACTTCCAGCCTGTGCTCCCAGATTTCAGATCGATAAACTGATCACACGACCGGCATGACAACGAAGTGCAGAGTGACACAGTGACTATGTACGGTCACTGACCGAGATCGCTGGAAAGCTGAGCTCACACACAGAGGTGCAGAAAAGGAGGGAAGGCTTCGGGGCAGGCCAGCTTGGAGTGGAAAGACTGGAACCCTGGGCACCCAAAGCCACAGCTGCTGGCCAAGGCCATGTCATTCTGATGGAATGAGGGACCCCAGAGACAGCGTCTTCTATGTCTACTCTTTGGGCCAAGGGGACAAGGTGGGCATACTTAAACAAGGAGTCACAGGTCCTTGCATTTTCTAAAGAGGACTGGAATTTCCTCTGCTTGGAGCTGCTGTCTACTTTCCCACCTGATTTGTTCCTTTATATTTTCCTTTTGGTCTCCCTCTTGCCTAGCGTCTCCCTGCGTACCGGTCATCATTTTTGAATTTTTAAATGGCCAGAAGTTATTATGCATATTTCTATCTTGAGCTCTTTCAACTCTGATGAACCTTAATAAAATAAATGTGTGATGAATAACCTACCAAAGTGGCTGACAGCTGTTGTTCTGTGAGGGCTCCAGTTGCCCTGCGGGATAGGGCATAGATGAGATTCCTGGGGTCTTACTCAGGGAGGAGGGCGAGGAGGAGGAGGAGGAGGAGGAGGAGGAGGAAGGTGGATGCAGCTTGTGGCTTTCACTCTGCCTTTCCTTTTCTCTTTCTCAAATCTCTTCCTCAAATCTCTTCTCTTTTCTCAAATCTCTTCCCTCTCCCCCCTCCCTTCATTCCTTATCTCCTTTTTCTCATATCATAAAAGTAATGCTCATTACTCTAAAAATTCAACTCTCAGGCCCAGCATGGTGGTGCACGCCTGTGATCTCAGCACTCGTGAGGTTGAGGCAGGAGTATTGCCTTGAGTTCAAAGTCAGCATGAGCTATAGAATGAGTTCAAAGCCAGTCTGAACTACATAGTAAGACCCTGTCTCAAAAAAAATTCAAATAATTAATCTTTTACAAAACAAAATAAATGAAGCCCCACCCTGCAACCTCAACCCAAGGGTAATTATCAGGAATCTCAAACACACACACACACATACACACACACACACACACACACACACACACACACACACATGTATGTATGTATTACATGTTGAGATATTTTTATTATGAAACAGGGTCCCACTATACTTTTCAGGATGGTTTTGAACCCCTGGGCTCAAGCAATCCCCCTGCCTCAGCCTCCTGAGTAGCTTCCATTCAGGTGCCACCAGTATTTTTAAAATGAAAATGAAATGTTTTAATCTTTTGGCAGCTTCTCATATCATAAGTGATCCCGAGGGGTCCACTTCAAGACAGTCATGAGAGGGTTCAGACCTCTCAAGAATAAAAATGGATACACAAATGAGTCAGAGAGGCCAGGGAAGGGTAAGTAAGGAGGCTGATGGAGCCCCTTCACAACACCTCCCCTCTTGTGAGAGAGGTCACTGGACACAGGGACTGTCTGGGGGAACAAGTGACAATGGGGACCCGATTGACCCTTGAGTCGTAGGAGGTTATCCGAGCATGGCAGAAAGTTTATTCCTGCGTCTGCCTGGGAAAAAGGCACATGGATATAATGATGCCTGATAATTTCACATTTCGTGCTCAGAAACTTACCTGGCTGTTTCTTTTGACTTATGTCCTTTGCTGTGGAAGGTCTGAAGTGGCCAAAGGTCAATGAAAGGTTCTGACCAAGCTCCTAATGGAGCGGCTGATTGGAGCAGCTGTGCTCTGGCACTGGGGCCCAGGCAGCTGGTCAGAAGTGGCTCTCCTGTACTCATAAGTGAAATTAATAGGACACAGGTGTGTAAATACTGTACCAATTCTCTAGTGTGAAAAACTGAAGGTATAAAGGAGATCCTGAAGGTATGGTAAGTTTTGTGAAAGAGGAAGAAAATGTTCGAAAGGGAAGAGGAATGGTTGGGGGAGCAAAGAAGGGAAAGAAAAAAAAGTAAAATGGAAAAAATAGAAACAAAGCTTATGTCTATAAAGGGTAGAGCATTGTAGGGAGGGCAGGATGTTAGGGAAAAAATGAGAATCAAGATGCATCATGCACAGGTACAAATTCTCAGTGATGAATGTGATCATAATGTATTCCTAAAATGTACCAATAGACTTACAAAAGGGAAAAACCCCACCCTGCTCTGCACCCCACCCTCTCCCAGCTCTCCCAGCTGCACAATCTGTGCTGAGCCAACACTGATTCCTCAGGCCTCTCACTTCCCTGGACACCCACCTGGAGGCCCTGACAAATCAGAGGGAGCAGGCAGGAGTGGAAAAAGGGAAAGAAAAACATAAGGCAATGGTAAAGGATCCGCACAGAGCGCTGTTAGTAGGATTAGGGCCTGAGACACAGAAGCCTCTGGTCACCCAGACAGGAAGCACCAGCAAAGGGGAGAGCCGAGAGGAGAAAGGATGGGAGAGAGGCACTTCTGCGCCCTGGGGAGGCCTCGCCTCTTGGCGGCGCCCAGGATCTTGGAGGAAAAGATGCAGTACCCTGACTCCCAGCCCCTCTGGCCTTCTTCCCTATCCTCATCACAGCCGCAGAGTCCGTCCTGCCCCAGTCGCTGGCCCCATTTCTGGCCCAAGGGTAATCATGGCTCAAATATAGCCTGTGTGTTATTCTGCTTTTCTTTTAAGACAAAAGCTGTAAATATATATATATATATATATATATATATATATATATATATATGTGTGTGTGTATATATATACACACATATATATACGTATATATACATATATACACACATATATACATATATATACACATATATACATACATATATATATATATACACATATATACATACATATATATATATATACACATATATATGTAAAAGATGTTGGTATAGAGTTGTTCTTTTCTAAACTAAAAGCTCAATGTTCAAATTTGATTGCCATGTTGGCACTTTGCGATACATAAATGGGTTAGGGGTTGCAGTATGGCACTCTCTCTCTGAAGGTTCACACTGCCCCCCTGGGAGGAGACTGCAGCAGGCTCTGGTCCCGCCTGGACTCTCATCTTGAGTCCTCGATCCCTTTGCCTCTGAGCCCAGGTTCTAGAAATGCAGCTTCTGTCTTGTTCCTAAGCCTTGGGCCCCACCCTGTGCCACAGTGTGGTAACTGAGCCGTACTTGTGTTTCCTCTGCCTGAGGAGGTCTTCAGAACCCTCTAACTTTTCTCAGGAAGTGGAATTTTCCTCCTTAGCCCAGTCTGAAAGCTGGAGGGCCCGCTTCCTGCAAGCACGGGAGGTGCCACACTATATTTTAATGCCCCACAGTGGAAATTCTATTTACATACCTAGTTATTTTGGTACTGGAGCTTGAATTCAGGGAGTGCTGTGCTCTTAAAACTATTTTTACAAGGGCCAGGGATGTAGCTCAGTGGTTCCGGCGCCTGTCTTGCAAGTGCAAGGACCTGGTTCGATCCCCGGTTAACCACATATAATACTGGGTGTGGAGACTCACGCCCAGCAGCAACCAGTACCACATACCACAGTGCCGGGCGTGGTGGCTCACGCCTGTAATCCCAGCACTCGGGAGGCAGGGGCAGGAGGATTGTGATGTGAGTTGGAGGCTGAGCTCAGGGCCAGCCTGAACAACAAAGCGAGACCCTGTCTCAAAAAACCTAAAAGGGCCGGGGATATAGCTCAGTGGTTCTGGCGCCTGTCTTGCAAGTGCAAGGACCTGGGTTCAATCCCCGGTAACCACATAACAATACTGGGTGTGGAGACTCACCACAGCGGCAACCAGTACCACATACCAGTGCTGGGCGTGGTGGCTCACGCCTGTAATCCCAACACTCGGGAGACAGAGGCAGGAGGATTGCTGTGACATGAGTTTGAGGCTGAGCTCAGGGCCAGCCTGAACCACAAAGTGAGACCCTGTCTCAAAAAACCTTAAAAAAAAAAAAACCTAAAAAAAAAAATTTTTTTTTTTACAAGGTAAGTGTAGTGGCTCATGATTGTAATCCCAGCACTCTGGGAGGCTAAGGCAGAAAGACTGTATGTTTAAAGCCCAGCCTGGGCAATTTAATGACTTAGAGAGACCACCTTGTCTCAAAATAAAATGGACTGAGGGTGTAGCTCAGGGTGAAGGCCCTGGATTGAATCCTCAATATTGTCCTGCCTCAGTCTCCTGAGTAGTCAAGATTACAGGCCTCTAAACCACCCCGTCTGGCAAGAGTATCAGTTTTGGAGTCAAATTTATCTGGATTTGAATGTCTTGGCCACATGGCTGGGGTGAGTTACTTGAGTTCTAAAAAAAAAGTACAGAGTGTTATGATTCAAAGCACAGTCTATAGACTGGCAGGGTCTGTAGTGGGAGTTTGTTAGATCTGTGGAACCCTAGGACCCAGCCTAGGTGTACGGATGCACTAACATTTTAACATGATCTCCAGGTGACTTAGTGCACAGTAAACTTTGAGAAGCACTAATATGAACAGAACTGCTTGGCTTTGGGGCCAGGAAGATCTCACTTTGTACTTCAGCTTTAAACCTCAGTCTTGTCTATAAAATGTGGGTGGTTATCTCTACTTGACATGCTTGAGGACAATATACCTGTAGTTACAGGCACAGCTCCCAACAAAAAGTGAATCCTGGGGCCTGGGATTTAGCTCAGTGGTTCCTCCGTCTGCCTGGCAAGCACAGAGTCTCAAGTTCAATCCCAGGTACCACGTACCACAGTGCCGGGAGTGGTGGCTCATGCCTGTAACCCCAGCACTCGGGAGGCAGAGGCGGGAGGATTGCTATGAGTTTGAGGCTATCCTGGGCTACATATTGAGCTCAGAGCCAGCCTGAATTACAAATTGAGTCCCTGTCTCAAAAAAAAGCGAATGCTAAGCAAGGGTGTCTATTACCACACGTTACTGGTGGGCTTCCTGGTGTCCAAACTCACTCTGCTGCACCCTTGTTAGAATGTCGTTCAGATTCTGGCTGCTGTAATGGTCCAGTGCCTTTAATGTGCTGCCAGGCTGGTATAAACTTCTCCCCAACCTCCCCACTGAGAATCTCCTCTAGGTCCTGCCCTACCTTGGTGTCTTTTGTTCCTTCTTCCCAGTTGACTCTTCAGCTAGAGTTAATGGGCATCACAGAAGTCTCCTGAATGGGACCATCCCTCACCACACCCGGAATTCACCCTGAAATTCCGCCAATATTGATCAAACATCACAAAGTGGAAGGCACAGATCTGACTTCAGGAGTTCACAGGTCTCTTGTTGTTAAAAAGGTTAACATAGGAGCAACCAAATTTAAAGAGTTTATTTGAGCAAACTAACTTGTGAATCAGACAAGTCCAAATTGGAAGTGGTTTGGGAATCTAGTGAGGAATTATAAGAGAGAGGCTTTTATGGGGTGAACATGAAAGTAAGGCAAAGCAAATACTTGATTTGGTATAGTTAGAGAGTGGCCCATTGGAAGATCTCTCATCATGTACGTTTTCTGGCACTTTCTGGCTGGTTGAGCTTACATTATTATTATCACTATTATTGGTACTGGGGATCGAACTTGGGACCTTCTGCTTACAAGCAGCCCCTTGGACCACTGAGCCAAATTCCTGGCCCTGTTCTATTTTTCTAGAAATAATTCACGTTAAAATTTGCTTATGAGGGCCGGAGAGTTAGCTCAGTGGTTCCTGTGCCTGTCTTGCAAGCGCAGGGACCTGGGTTCGATCCCTGGTAACCACATACAATGCTGGGTGTGGAGACTCACGCCCAGCAGCAATCAATACCACATACCACGGTGCCGGGCGTGGTGGCTCATGCCTGTAAACCCAGCACTCGGGAGGCAGAGGCAGAAGGATTGCTGTGAAGTGAGTTTGAGGCTGAGCTCAGGGCCAGCCTGAACTATAAAGCGAGACCCTGTCTCAAAAAACCTAAAAAAAAAAATTTGCTTATGGGGCTATGGATATAGTTCAGTATTACACAGCACTTCACCAGCATGCGTGAAGCCTTGGGTTCAGTCCCAGCATGCATGTGGGTGGGTGTACATGTATGTGTACACATGCACACACACTGTACTAGGATGGCAGGTGTACCAGGTGCTACGATGGAAGAAGGTCTTGAATGTGCTACAAATGGGAAGCAAGGCCACTTAATCTGGATGAGAGATCTGGAGGTCTTCCTGGAGACGTCACACTTCAGGTGAGACTTAGAGGAGAGGATGGAGTTCATCAAGAAAAGAAAGAGCTGGGCAGAGATCAGCACATGGAAGGCCTGACTGATTCGGTGTGGCAACAACAGGAGTGAAGGTGGGGGAGACTCAGAGCCCAGAAGACTGGCCAGGGCAGTCACAAACGGAGTTTGGACATTGACTTACAGATGTCGAGCAGCCCTTAGTGTGCTTTTTGTTTTACTTTGGTTTTGTTTTTTGCAGTGTGGGAATTTAAAGTTGGGACCTTGAGCATGTTAAGCAAGCACTGTAACACTGAGCTACATCCCCAGCATTATTAATGTATTTTAAACTAACTGATTCTATACAATACCGCTAAAACCACTCATTTTGGGGGAAAGTGACAAAGTGATATTTAGTTTTTTCATTTCTTTTTTTTTTAATTAAGTTTTTTTTGAGACAGGGTTTCACTTTGTAGTTCAGGCTGGTCCTGAACTCAGCCTCAAACTCAACAATCCTCCTGTCTCTGCCTCCCTAGTGCTGGGATTACAGGTGTGAGCCACCGCACCTAGCATTGTGGTGTGTGGTACTGATTGCTGGTGGGTGAGTCACCATGCCTGGCTTTGTTGTATGTGGTTCCCGGGGATCAAACCAGGACCTTGCACTTGCCAGGCAGGTGCTGAAAGGAACCGCTGAGCTAAATCCTCTCAGCCCATCATTTATTTTCATGAGGGATTTTCAATTTGTGACCACAGAGGAGAAATGAAGAAGGCTATGTGGAGAAGTTGGATATCACTGGGTGGGGTGGTGCACACCCTGCACTTGGGAGACTGAGGCAGGAGGATTTCTTAGAATTCACGTCTTGGGCTGCATAGTGAGACCTTATTTCATTCCACCCTCTTCCCTCCCAAAGTTGAATATTAGAAAAGAGAGAGAGGAAAGGGCCCAGCAGAATGGCATTTATCACCATTCTGCTGTACTGTAGATTCCACCTCCTCCCTCCCTTTTCACTGTCAACACTAGAAGGGCTCTTTTCACGCCTGGGTAATTGTAGTCGCACCTTACTCGTATTTCAGATGCCCATTTCATCAGATGGCTGGCAGACTCAATTTTCTAACCCAACTCTTCTTGCATATCTGTCATTCATAAAACTTCTAGGGCCCTCAGCTGTCTCCCAAACAATGCCTTGGACTCCTCTGGTGTCCTTTAAGAGCATTCCAAAAACAAGCTGGTCACCCCTCCCCCCATCTTGCCAGTCTCCTCCCTAGACAGGAGAGTTCAGTAGCACCCTTATCTCAGAGGGGCCCGGCCTTTACCCCACAGTGTAGCGTCCCTTTGTGACAGCACTTTCCAATCTGATATAGCTACTCCTGAAACAGAAAACCAAATGCAACTTTGTTGAAATTTTCTAAGTACAAAGAAACACCTGAGACCTCTTACACAATCATACTGACTCTTCTTATATCTCCAGTTTGCTCCAAGGTGTGTGTGTGTCTGTGAGGTACTTTTTTTGTTATGCCTACTGTGGGTAGATATACAATTTTTTAGTCTATCAATCAGCATTCCATGTTTCTATAATCTTATAATCTTTCTGACTAGATATTCTACATATATATATATATATATATATATATATATATATATACATTTTTTTTTTTTTTTTTTTTTTTTTTTTTTTTTTTTTTTTTTTTTT
Source organism: Petromus typicus (assembly GCA_004026965.1). NCBI lineage: Eukaryota > Metazoa > Chordata > Mammalia > Rodentia > Petromuridae > Petromus > Petromus typicus. The sequence goes on along the minus strand of PVIR01026170.1, from coordinate 2,837 downwards.
TTTTTGAGACATGGTCTTGCTTTGTACTTTAGGCTGGCCCTGAGCTCACTATGTAGCTCAGGCGAGCCTCAAACTCCCAGCAATCCTCCTGCCTCTGCCTCCCTAGTGCTGGGATTACAGGTGTGAGCCACCATGCCCAGCACTGTGCAATGTGGTACTGATTGCTGGTGGGTGTGAATCACCACACCTGTATGTGGTTACCCAGATGGAACTAGGGACCTTGAGTTTGCAAGGCAGGTGCTGGAACCACTGAATTAAATCCCCAGCCCTCTACTAATATCTTTAAAAGAGGATAATAAAAAAGGATGTCAAGACACTATGATTTTCAGTGAGGACACACAAAGGAAACAGGAGAATGGGAGGGTCATATACCCTTATATATATTATTTGCATGAAATCCATTTTTTTAAGGTTTTGTTTTATTTTGTTTTGTTTTGTTTTAGACAGGGTCTTACTTTGTAGTTCAGGCTGGCCCTGAACTTACTTTGTAGCCCAGGCAAGCCTCGAATTCAATGCAATCCTCCTTCCTCTGCCTCTGAGGGCTGGGCTTACAGGCATGAATTACTACACTTGGCATTGTGGTATGTGGTTACCAGAGATCAAACTCGGGGCCTTGCATTTGCTAGCACCAGAACCACTGAGCTAAATCTCTAGCCCATGAAATCCACTTTTAACATAAACACAAGATATAGTAAAAGTAAGAAGATGAGGAAAGGTCATGCTAATACTAACAAAAAAAGAAAGTAACAATAATGATTTTTATTGTTGTTTTCTGAAACAAGGTCCTGCTATGTAGTTCAGGCTGTCCTTGAACTCATTGTGTAGCCCAAGCTGGCCTTGAACTCTCAGTGGTTCTCCGACCTTAGTCTCCTGAGTGCTAGGATTAGAAATATGTGACACCAAGCCCAGCAACAATATTAATTTTCAACAAAGAAGATCTCAGAGAAAGGAAAATTATCAGGGATAAAGAAGGGTATTACCTAAAGATAAAAGGGCCAGTTCTCTAAGTAGACATAAGAATCATTTGTGCGTATGTATCTAACAAGATCAAAACACTTGAGGCAAAGTGATAGAACAGCAAGGAGAAATAGACAAATCCAGAATTACAGTTGAAGACTTCAACATTCCGAGCAGTCAGACAGTCAGTAAGGACATAGAATATGTACCACATAAAGTATGTTCTTAGACCATAGCAAAATCAAAGTACAAATCAATTGTAGAATGTTGATTGGAAGTTTCAAAGTATTTGGAAATTAAACAACACATTTCTAAATAACATGTGGGTCCAAAAATAAGACTCAAGACAAATTTTAAAATATTTTGGACTAAATGGAAATGAAAATACAACTTATCAAAATTTCTGAAATATAGAATCCAGTGGAGATTCAGAAGTTAGTACTATCACAGAAATAGTAAAGAAAAAGATATGTTGTAGCCTGGCATGGTAGTGCACAATTATAATCCCAACACTTGGAAGGCTGAGGCAGGAGGATTGTCAAGAATGCAAGGCTAGCCTACACAGTAGGCTCAAGGTTAGTCTGAAATGCACAGCTAGACTCTGGTTTTTCATTTTGCTTTATTTTATTTTATTTTATTTTTTTTGAGACAGGGTCTCACTTTTGTACTTCAGGCGGGCCTTGAGCTCAGCCTCAAACTCACAGCAATCTTCCTGTCTCTGCCTCCCTAGTGCTGGGATTACAGGCTTGAGCCACCACGCCTGGCACTGTGGTATGTGGTACTGATTACTGCTGGACATAAGTCTCCACACCCGGCATTGCTGTGTGTGGTTACCAGGGATTGAACCTGGGCCCTTGCACTTGCAAAGCAGGTGCCGGAACCATTGAGCCCCAGCCCCTGTTTTTTTTTTTACTATGAATAAGAATATCAATTTGCAAAAGAAAAGTGAAATGGAGAGAAAAAGCTATTTGTCATATAAGAAGATAAAATTAAAAATTTAAATGAACTCAACAGACATTAAAGATATACAAACAGCCTGTGTGCACAGGAGAAGATCTTTGACATTATTAGTCACCAGCAAACACAAGTGAAAACCAAAATAAAAAGCTACTTCGTATTCACTGTGAAGTATTGTGGCTATAGTTAGGAAGACAGATTATAACAAGTGTTGGCAAGGATATGGAAAAATCAAAATCCATATATTGCCTGTTGGAACGTAAAACAGGATAGTCATTCAGAGAAGTCTGAAAGCTTCTCAGCTGGTTAAATATAGAGTTACTGTATACTCTAGCAACTCCAATCCTAGGTATATAACTAAAAGAAATGAAAACATGCATACCCAGCAAAATATGTACGCAAATGTTTATAGTAGAACTATTCATAATAACCAAAAAAGCAAGAACACCCCAAATGTCCATCATCAAGAGATGAATGGATAATCAGATGTAATGTACCCATACAATGGAGTATAATTCAGCAATAAAAACAATAGTGTAATGATATGTGCTATACAAGATGAATGAAACTTGAAAACATGTTAAAGGAAAGCCGCCAATCACAAAAGACTTAACACTGCATAATTCCATATTAAAGAAATGTCAGAATAAGCAAGTCTACAAGGACACAAAATAAATTAATAGTTGTGCATTGTGGGGAGTGACCTCTAATGGGCTCTGTCTTTCTAAAGTGCAAAAATATTTTAAAGCTGATTATAATAAACTGGGTACAGTGGTGCACATCTGCAATCCCAAGACTTTGGGAGGCTGAGGCAGGAAGGTAAGAAGTATAGGGTCGGGGATTTAGCTCAGTGGTACTATACCTATCTTGCAAGCACAAGGGTCCGAGTTTGATCTCCAGTACGGCCAAAAAAAAAAAAAAAA